>RXON01003737.1:0-34066 GCA_009667805.1 Leptobrachium leishanense
AAAATGCATTTAATAAAAAAAACAACATTCCTGCACCTTCCCAGAATCCTTGGCTTTCCTGCGGGTTTTTATGGAATTATAGCTGTTTAATTAATCACTTATTTATATAAATAAAATAAATAATCAATGTGTTTGTTTCACTGCTCGTTTGATTAAATTAATACTTTGGTTAAAAAGCTATTTTTCTATTGTGTAATATCGGTCAATACGTGTTTTGTTTCATCCTCCACATTGCACTTTGCTAAGATTAGGATTTATCCTTCCATTACTCCGTGTTCGTGCTGCTTTTTCTCAGTCTATACAGGAGCGATGGACGCTTTGGCAAAATGGTGAGGACATCAGGAACTGCAAGGCAGGTACAGAAGGGGTTATTCAATAAGCGGCGAACTTGCAACCGAATTGTACCGAACAGTGAATTTCATTGTACAGTGCAATTTCGTGGCAGTTCGTCTAGTCATGAAACTGTCAATACACCAAACACTGGAGAATTATTGGTGAAACATGGTGCAGTTCTGTGTTCTTCGGCAGCAGCAAAATTATGCCATAGAGAAGTAATAGTTAATCTATTAAGAAAACCCCAAACTGCACCGAAATCTCTGAAATTCCCTGATTTTCGGTGGTTCAGTTTGACAGGTTTAAACAGGCGAATCCCATACAGGGCTATTCAGAGAGAGGTGAAAACCAGGAGAACTGGCAGGAGAAGAGAAGAAGAGAGAGAAGAGAGGTTTTTTGACCTCGAATTTTCACTTCTCCAGTCATTTTCCTGGTTTTCACCTCTGTCTGAATAACCCTGATAGTATTCAATGTAAAAAAGTAATATAATTTTTATTTTCTAAAAAAAAAAAAGGTTATTCTTTTCATTTTTAGCAAAAAGTCTTATTTTTTTATTTTTTTTAGAGAACCTTTTCAGATTTTTTAAATATTTTTATAGACAACATTTTTGTTTCCCAAATTGTGTTAAAAGTCTTTTTTTTTTTTCAATTCTGAATCAGACCTTTTTATTATTTTATTTAAAGGACCTTTTTTATTGTTTAGACACATTTCATGCATTTTTATTGGTTTAAACACCTATTAGGCTAGGGTCAGAGTGGGGCAGTCGGAACGCGCGTGCAGACGCACTAAATCACGGCGGCAGTAGCAGCACATAACGGCCAATGACGGCCAATATACGCAGTACGTGCGTACAAAAGTGCGCCGACACCACGCAACCGGCAAATGAACGCATTTTTCTCAGAACGTGAAACCGCTGCTACTGACGTACAGAGTGCGCTGCGGCCGCATGGCAGCGTGTGTGCGTGATTAGGAGACGTCAGACGCTGCTAGTGTGCGGCCTACATAACGTTCAAAGAGCCGGATTTCCCTAGACTTCTTTTTACCCCACCATCATGAAATACGTCCAGAATTGCGCATCGTCTGACCACTTAAGCGTATTCCGTGAAAAAATGCGTGCGCACGCATCGACGTACATTTTGACGGTGGCCGCAGAAAATGCGCTCATCTGTCCCTAGCCTTAGGAGAATAGGAGAGTTATGCTTTTTGGGGTTATTTTGCAGTTCAGTGCATTTCGTCGATGCCTCTTCGGTGGTCTTTGGTGTTCTTCAACAACATTCTCCAACTTTTAGTAAATTAACCGCAGTTTCGGTGAAATGAAATTGCTGAAGTGCCCGAAGTGCTAAGCATTGAAATGTCGCTGACATTTCGGTGCTTTGTGAATAACCCCTAGAGGTCACTGTCTGAGGATGCAGAGAATTTGTACTTTTTCCAGGTTTACTGAAACACATTTCAGAGCCATGCGTCGAACTGTACGGACAGTGGGGAAAAGCCATTGTTAAATTTCCACCTTAAGACAGCAAGTCATTCACTCATCTAAAGCAGTGGTTCCCAACCGTGGTCCTCAAGTACCCCTACAAGGCTGGAATTTAAGGATCGCCTTGGGGAGATACAGACTGAATCCTGCAATCACTGAGCACTAAATCATATCCCTATGCTGTGCTTCAGATATCTGGAAAACCTGACCTGTTGGGGTACTTGAAGACTGCAGTTGGGAGCCACTGATCTATAGCATGGAAGAGGTTGTGACTAGTACATGAGATCAAGACAGAGATCTCCACATGAAGTGGTCTGCTCTGTAGCAGCACTGATGGGCAAGAACCACTGTGAGGCTGAGCGGGAAAGCACCCTACAAGAAGGGCATCCATACTGGACTTAGTTCTCATAAAAATGTTGTTGGTGACGCCCCTCTGATGTGCTCCAGCACAGATCGTTTTGGCCATTATTAATTTTCCTCATTTTTTTGAGTTATTACTTTTATGTGTTGATATTGCAAACCCACCATTTTTGATTTTTGCTTTACTTGAGTTAGCCATGCTGGTCATTGTTTGTGTAACGCACAATACATTTTGGTTATGTAGATATTTACGGAAACCTCGGTATCTCAACTCAGGAAGGTCCTAGCTCCTTGGGTCAAAAACTGATGTCTAGAGCACCTGCATGGTACATGGACAAATAGAAATAATTTGCATTAATGTACACATAAAAAGAAACAACGTAGCACCGGTATATAACTGGAAAACGTTTTTAAACACCATACATGTCCATCAACATTTGTTTTGTTCTTTCTTCTCTTCAAGAATTAACCCCTTTTCATATGGTGGTCTTTTCTGTATTACTACAAGAGTAGACAAAGACTGAAATTGTGCAGCACGTCGTTCAGTATTGGGGGGAATAGCAGATATCAAACTCACATTCTTTAGAGCCTTAATCCGGCTCTAGGATGGAATTCTTTATGGGTCTTTTATCTTTTTCAGGTGCCCGTTCACCCCTTTATGAACCGCTATCCTCCGTCAGTTTCCCCTGTAGTAAATTGTAAGAAGAAAACACCGTGCCCTCCACTAGTATAATACCGTATGGTACAACCAGAGTGAATATGTGCTGATATAAAACTCACATATTACTGAGCCCCACTCGGCTCTATGGATAATGCACAGGAATTATAAGGTAATTCCAAAAACCTTTTGTAGCGCAGACTACTTGAACTGTGTGTGTACTATTGTGTTTGGCTGTGTCCCAGGCTTGGACAGAGACAGGCAGCCTGTCACAGCTGCTGAGTACTTTCCCCCCTCCCTTTTTCCCTTTCTCTTCACTGGCAAAGGAAGTTGTTTAAGACACAAAGATGCAAAGGATTCTGGAACATGTAGTTTCAATTAAAGAGGGCCTATGCAATGTGTCAGGAAGAGAAATACACCTCCCAGCAGTGCCTAAAAGAAGGGGCGTTTTTCCAAGGGTGGAAGTGCACGTGCAGAGCAAGGAGAAGGCAGAGAAGGCAAGACTGTTGAGGTAAATGGTCCTGTGTTGCAGATTGTGCATGCAGCTGCCCTTGTGCGTTCAGCAAAGGAGAGAACCAGTTGCCCTCATGTGTTGCCAGTACCAGCGGATCGTACGTCCGGCTGTTCTTGCGCATCCAGTAAAGAAGGGGTCCGTCTGCCATCGTGTGTGTTCCAGTGACAGAGGGAGCGACCGAGTACATTCAAAGGAGAAGAAATCCAGCTGTCCTCGTGCGTCCCGCGGAGAAGAAATCCGGCTGTCCTTGAGTGATACCAGCACTAAGAGATAGCGATCGAGCTACCGTCCAGCAAGGAAGGGGTGAGCGTATCAAACGGAGAGAGGTATTCGGCCATCCTGCGTGAGTTGATATTGCTAACTTTATTGTCTGCCTACTTCTACTGCCTGTGCAGTTGTAGCTAAAAGGAGGATCGCTGCAGTTACAAATCTTGTTGTTCTGTGACAATTTGCAAAGATTTCTTTCTCACTTTGTGGAATACAAATATGGTTTCATGTTAAAGGTACCCAATGATAGAAGTCAAGGGTCCCACCGCTAGCAGTCTTGAATGCTTGTATAATTTCCACTGGTCAGTGGTTAGAGAGAAGGTACAAGGTTTAGATAGGTTATTGATATCGGTTTACGTTGATTATTGTCGATAATCTAACTGCATTGAAGTATGGTAAAGATTGCCATCTCGTTCATTCATCATTGTGTCTAATAATGATACTGAATTAACTCTTTCAATATTGATTACTTTGTCCTACAAAGGGTTTGCTCGCTAGTCCTAATAAACCCCTGTTTATTTAAAGTAATCTTTTCCTGGTATTACTTGGCGCCGAAGGTGGAGGTGGGTAATCACTGCAGTGAGACAGAAGGCCCGTCAAATTCAGTGGCTCTCGTGGGAGTAGCTCTACACCTTCTTGAATCGAATTGGCAGGAAACACAGTACTTTAACTAATTTAATATGAACATATATTTAAGACATTACCAGAACGCGTTTCGCCCCTTAAGGCTTCTTCAGCTGAGGCGAAACCCGTTCTGATAATATGTTTTAAATATATGTTCATATTAAATTATTTAAAGTACTGCTGTTTCCTGCCAATTCGATTCAAGAAAGTTTTTGGAATTACCTTATAATTTCTGTGCATTATCCATAGAGCCGAGTGGGGCTCAGTAATATGTGAGTTTTATATCAGCACATATTCACTCTGGTTGTACCATACGGTATTATACTAGAGGAGGGCCCGGTGTTTTCTTCTTACGATTTACTACAGGGGAGACTGACGGAGAATAACGGTTCATAGAGGGGTGAATGGGCGCCTGAAAAAGATAAAAGACCCATAAAGAATTCCATCCTAGAGCCGTATTAAGGCTCTAAAGAATGTGAGTTTGATATCTGCTATTCCCCCAATACTGAACTGACGTGCTGCGCAATTTCGGTCTTTGTCTTCTCTTGTAGTAATACAGAAAGGACCACCATATGAAAAGGGGTTAATTCTTGAAGAGAAGAAAGAACAAAACAAATGTTGATGGACATGTATGGTGTTTAAAAACGTTTTCCAGTTATATACCGGCGCTACGTTGTTTCTTTTATGTGTACATCGTTTAGGTCTGAGACTTCTCTTATTTGATTTTTATGAGGGCGAGAAATGCCATGTTTTTCAACCAAAGTTAAAGTTGAAAATCTCTAGTGGGGGACCAGAGAGGAAGCTGAAACCTTCACAGATATAAGTCATCAATACGAGCATACTGAGATAAAAAATAAATATTACAGGTTAGGGCTAGTGGAGGTCCAAGAAACATCTATATTTCATGTGTGACATTAAGGTGCATTAAACCCTTTATAAAGTAAGATGAATTAAAAATGATTACATTTAAATGAATGCAATATAATCTAAAGATGTTACATACCTACTACTGTATAACTAAAGTGATCATTCATATCTCTTCTCTTGTACTTAGGATCTTCTGGAAATGAACCAGACAATAGTCTCAGAATTCCTGCTTTTAGGATTCCAGATCCGTCATAAACTAAAGCCCTCAATGTTTGTACTTTTTCTTGTTATCTACATCCTGACTTTAGCTGAAAACCTCCTCATTATGTTACTGGTGGTGAAGGCTCCAAGTCTGAAATCTCCCATGTATTTCTTCCTCGGTCAGTTATCACTGTATGACACATTACTGACGACAAGTATCGCCCCCAAAATGCTGCAGGTTATAATTAATGGAGGATCGACAATATCCATTGCTGGCTGCATCAGTCAAGTTTACTGCTATGGAGCTATATCCGCAGCAGAATGTCTTCTCCTCACGGTGATGTCATATGATCGCTATTTAGCCATCTGTAAGCCGTTGCATTATAACACTATCATGGATCTCAGGCTTCAGGTGTCCTTGGCTCTTTGGTCTTGGCTTGTGTCATTTGTAGCAATTTTATGTATCGTTCTCTTCGTATTCAGTTTAGAGTTCT
Organism: Leptobrachium leishanense; assembly: GCA_009667805.1. Classification (NCBI taxonomy): domain Eukaryota; kingdom Metazoa; phylum Chordata; class Amphibia; order Anura; family Megophryidae; genus Leptobrachium; species Leptobrachium leishanense. The sequence goes on from RXON01003737.1 coordinate 5,793, forward strand.
GTGGTCGCCGTATCATTGACCACTATTACTGTGATCACACCCTTGTGATGCAGTTGTCTTGCTCAGAACACCCAATATTTGACCTCCTCCATTTTTCTTTGACAGTAGCTTTTGTTCTGTTTCCATTCTTGTTCATCCTCTTTACTTACATCTCAATTTTTATTACCATTTTTAGGATTTCATCTGTCACCGGGAAGCAAAAGTCCTTCTCCACTTGCAGTTCGCACTTGATCGTGGTGTGCACATATTATGTAACGTTAATGACAATCTACATGACACCGTCTAAAGGACAATTAATAAATATCAATAAAACTCTCTCTCTTCTGTACAACACAGTGGCGCCTTTTATAAACCCTGTCATATACAGCCTTAGGAATCAGGAGATTAAGCGAGCGTTTTCTGTGCTTGTCTCCATTTATCCCAGAGTAAATTAATACACACATCTCCCCTCTGTAGACCTGCAGGAGTCAGAGTAGTGTTAAAGATAAAGTCAAAGAAAGTGGACAGAGGGTGGAATCGTGTCAAGAGAAAGACATTAATCTAGTGAGAGATAGGAAGAAAGAGGCAAAGCAATTTATAAGAGCTTCCAAAGCACACGCAGAAGAGAAAATAGCTCAGTCAGTAAAAAAGGGGGACAAAACATTTTTTAGATACATAAATGAGAAAAGAAAAGTAAAACAAGGATTAGTTTGATTAAAAACAAAGGAAGGAAGGTATGTAGAAGAGGATAAAAGTCTCGCTGACTGCCTCAATGAATATTTTTGTTCAGTCTTTGCAGAAGAAAAGGAAGGAAAGGGACCTCAGTTAGGAGGAAACCCTAACGAGACATTTACATATCAGTTTACAGAGGAGGAGGTTCTACAGCAGCTGTCTAAAGTAAAGACAAATAAGTCAATGGGGCCTGATGGGATCCACCCTAAATTATTAAAAGAGCTCAGTGATGTAATGGCAAAACCGTTAACAGATTTATTTAACCAATGCTTGCTAACGGGAGTCGTCCCAGAAGACTGGAAATTAGCAAATGTTGTGCCCATTTACAAGAAGGGTAGTAGGGAGGAATCGGGGAACTATAGGCCAGTTAGTCTTACGTCAGTAGTGGGGAAATTAATGGAAACCATGTCAATGGAAAGGATTGTTGAACATCTTAAAACACATAGATTACAGGATCAGAAACAACATGGGTTTACCTCAGGGAGATCATGCCAAACTAATCTTATTGATTTTTTTGATTGGGTAACAAAAATGATAGACACAGGTGGCGCAGTAGACATTGCTTATTTAGATTTCAGTAAGGCTTTTGATACTGTTCCGCATAGAACGCTTATCAATAAATTGCCAACTTTGAGCTTGGATTCCAATATTGTTGAATGGATTAGGCAGTGGCTGAGTGACAGGCAACAGAGGGTTGTGGTAAATGGAGTTTATTCGGCTCAAGGTCTTGTTACCAGTGGGGTACCTCAGGGGTCAGTACTTGGACCCATTCTCTTTAATATTTTTATTAGTGATATTGCAGAAGTATCAATGGAAAAGTATGTCTTTTTGCTGATGACACAAAGATTTGCAACAGGGTTGACGTTCCTGGAGGGATCAGCCAAATGACAAATGATTTAGGTAAACTAAAAAAATGGTCGGAGCTGTGGCAATTGAGTTTTAACATGGATAAGTGCAAGATAATGCACCTGGGGCGTAAAAACCCAAGGGCTGAATATAGAATATTTGATACAGTCCTAACCTCAACATCTGAGGGTTGGGATTTAGGGGTTATTATTTCAGAGGATCTAAGGGTAAGTAGTCAATGTAATAGAGCAGCAGGAAATGCTAGCAGAATGCTTGTTGTGTAGGGAGAGGTATTAGCATTAGGAAAAGGGAAGTGCTCATGCCACTGTACAGAGCACTGGTGAGACCTCACTTGGAGTACTGTGTGCAGTACTGGAGACCGTATCTCCAGAATGATATAGACATCTTAGAGAGAGTTCAGAGAAGGGCTACTAAAATGGTGTATGGCTTGAAGGAGAAAAGTTACCAGGAAAGACTTAATGATCTTAACATGTACAGCTTGGAAAAAAGACGAGACAAGGAGATATGATAGAAACATTTAAATACGTAAAGGGAATCCACAAGGTAGAGGAAGGGAGTATATTTAAAAGGAAACAAAGTAGCAAAACAAGAGGACATAGTCTTAGATTAGAGGGGCAAAGGTTTAAAAGTAACATCAGGAAGCATTATTTTACTGAGAGGGTGGTGGATACATGGAACAGTCTTCCAGTTGAAGTGGTAGAGGCCAAAATAGTAATTGAATTTAAGCAAGCATGGGATAGGCATAAGGCTATCCTAAACAAAAGATAAATCCAGGTAAAGTATCCATGTAATTGGGCAGACTAGATGGGCCGAAAGGTTCTTATCTGCCGACATTTTTCTATGTTTCTATATAGAGACAGGGGTTGTTTGAAGAGACACACAAGAAGGAGGCAGGTGAAACATGGAAATAAATGCAAATATAGACTCGGTGAGATTAATACAACACATGACATTAACTCTTAAATCACACTGTACTATATATGTACATTCAGCCCCATGACAAATAGAGCAACAAATTACTAGCTTCTACTTTAACCCTTTTGCTGCTGAGTGATTTCACGTCTGTGTGCTGAGCTCATTTTTACCGGTTTCGCTCATTGTGTTTAAACGCGATTTGAAGTCACGCTTTATTATACAACCCAGACAAATTATATATCGTTCTTTACGGCAGATTCATAATAAATCATTATTATATGTATACGTCATGCCATGCCTGAATATTATATGACAGAATGCAATAAAATGTGAATTTTCAATCATCTACAGCGCGTAAAGTGTTTTTTTCACATTTTATCGTCCGAGCCTTTACGTTTATATTTTCTATGGGGTGCGCCTGTTAATAAAATTAGAAATGGGGACTCGATACGTTCTTTTGGGGTAAATTATGTGATTTTTATCAAATGCTCCTATTGAAAAAATCGTTAGTGCAGCATCATTGTTCACATTATAATTGAAATGGTAACAATATTGCTGCAATAATAAGAAAGAAAAAAACTGTTCAATTTTTTATTTTTTTATTTTTTACATTTAACATAGTCATGTTTGGTATCACTGGAATGGCCATGCTCTGTCCTTTCCAATGATACCAAACATAAACCCCTAGCTGCCACAGATCAGGAGATATGGGGTTCATTGGATGACGCTAATCCTACCCGCCAGGGTCCCAGAGGCTGGGCTGACGTCCAAGATGTCAGCCGGCACTAGGGGGCCGCAGTGATCGACCGGAATCCCCCCTCCCCTTCAGGCACCTTCCCTGCTCTGGCGAGGGGGGGTGCCTGGAATAGATGTCATTGTGCCCAGTGCGATTACACTATTCATACTGGCTGGGGTCCTGGAGGCTGGGCTGACAAAGATTTCAGCCCACACCAGGTGGCCATAGCGATTGGCTGAAATACCGGCCGTTCGCTGGCCGCAATGATAGGACGTGCTCAGCGCGTCCATAGCACAGGAGGCCGACTTGGCTGGACGAGCTGAGCGCGTCCTTAGCAGCCAAGTGGCTAAAAAAAAAATCGGAAAACATTATCGCCAAAAAAAATCACGAAAAATGCCTAAAAAAATAAATAAAGAGCCTTTTTGCTGCAGATTAAAAGAATAAACGGTTTATTAGATACTAGGTATTAAGTCTGCCTGTTGGGCAGCCTATAGTTGTGGATCTGGCTGCTCTCGGCGTGCCCTGGGATCTGGCTGCTCTGCACTCCATTGGGGGGTTGCAAGGGCATTGAGGGTGCAGAAGTTGGTATTGGGGTTGCGGGGGCAGTGGGGATGCAGAAAGTGGCAATGGGGGGTTGCGGGGCAGTAGGGGCGCAGAAGGTGGTATTAGGGGTTGCGGGGGCAGTGGGGGCACAGAGGGTAATATTGGGGGTTGCGGAGGTGAAGAAGGTGGTATTGGGAGGTTGCGGGGGCAGTGGGGATGCAGAAGGTGGTATTGGGGAGTTTCAAGGGCAGTGGAGGCACAGAAGGTGGTATTGGGGGGCTGCCAGGGCAGTGGAGGTGCGGAAGGTGGTAACGGGGTTTGCGGGGGCAGTGGATGTGCAGAAGGTGGTATCGGGGAGTTGCGGGGGCACAGAAGGTGGTAACGGACGCAGTAGGGGCACAGAAGGTGGTATCAGGTGTTGCAGGACAGTGGGGGGTGCAGAAGGTGATATGGGGGTTGTGGGAGCAGTGGGAGAAGCAGAAGGTGCTATCGGGCAGTGGGGGAGCAGAAGGTGATGTGTGTGTGAGGGGGTTGCAGGAGGTGTGTGTGGGGGTTTGCAGGTGGTGTGTGTGGCGGGGGTTGCAGGAGGTGCGTGTGCGGGGGGTTGCAAGAAGTGCTTGTGCAAGGGGGGTTGCAGGAGGTGCGGGGGGTTGCAGGAGGTGCGTGTGCGGGTGGTTGTAGGAGGTGCATCCGGGGGCGTTGCAGGAGATGTGTGTGGGGGGTAGCAGGAGGTGCGTGTGTGTGTGGGTTGCAGGAGTGTGCGTGTGTGTGTGGGGTTGCAGGAGGTGCGTGTGTGTGGGGGGTTCCAGGAGGTGCGTGTGTGGGGGGTTCCAGGAGGTGCGCATGTGGGGGTTGCAGGAGGTGCATGTGTGTGGGGGGCAGGAGGTGCGTGTGTGTGTGTGTGGGGGGTTGCAGGAGGTGCATGTGTGGGGGTTGCAGGAGGTGCGTGTGTGTGGGGGGCAGGAGGTGCGTGTGTGGGGGGTTGCAGGAAGTGTGTGTGTGGGGGGTTGCAGGAAGGTGCGTGTGTGGGGGTTACAAGAGGTGCGTGTGTGGGGGGCAGGAGGTGCGTGTGTGGGGGATTGCAGAAGGTGCGTGTGGGGGTTGCAGAAGGTGCGTGTGTGGGGGTTGCAGGAGGTGCGTGTGTGGGGGTTGCAGGAGGTGCGTGTGTGGGGGTTGCAGGAGGTGCGTGTGTGGGGAGTTTCAGGAGGTGCGCGTGGGGGGTTGCAGGAGGTGCGTGTGTGGGTGGTTGCAGGAGGTGCGTGTGTGTGTGTGTGTGTGTGTGTGGGAAGTTGCAGGAGGTGCGTGTGTGCTGGTTTGCAGAAGGTGCGTGTGTGTGTGGGGGGTTGCAGAAGGTGCATGTGTGTGTGGGGGTTGCAGAAGGTGCGTATGTGGCGGGGGTTGCAGAAGGTGCATGTGTGGGGGGTTGTAGGAGGTGCGTGTGTGGGGGTTGCAAGAGGTGGTGGGGGTTTGCAGGAGGTGGTGTGGGGGGGATTGCAGGAGGTGGTGTGGGTTTGCAGGAGGTGGTGTGGGTGGCAGGAGGTGGTGTGTGGGTGGCAGGAGGTGGTGTGTGGGGGATTGCAGGAGGTGGCGTGGGGGTTTGCAGGAGATGGTGTGGGTTTGCAGGAGGTAGTGGGGGTTGCAGAATATGGCGTGGGGAGGTTTGCAGGAGATGGTGTGGATGGTAATGTGATATACTTACTGACATGCCCATGTGGGCGCAATTATATAGGTCGTACAACAAGACCTTGAACGTGCGCATACAGGAACATGTGAGAAACATTCGGAAGGGAGTAGAGAACCATAGTGTACCATTGCACTTTAAACAGAAACACTCACAGAATCCAGAAGGATTAAGATTTATAGGAGTGAAGAAAATGACACCTTCCTGGAGAAGAGGGGATTTCTTTAGAGCGATCGGGAAGGAAGAAATGAGGTGGATCTATCTGATGAACTCGCTACAACCTGGCGGACTGAATACTGATTTTGAGTTGTGCCATTTTTTGAAAGATAGTTAGTTATCAGAATATGCTAAGAATTTCCCCTCTCTGTGATTCAAAAGAAACTGGTGACTCTCCCTATGTCCTATTCTTTCCCCTTTTTTCCTATATTTTTTCATTTCTCATGACAGTTAGTTTTTTAGGATATGTTATAAGCCCCCCCCCTTTTTTTGAACCTTCGACCAATAAAAAAATGACACGAATAAGTCAATAATGATCTATAAGAAATATCTCTGCCATAGAACTATAATAAAACAAGCTATCCAATACATAATAATCTGTTCAATTATGGGTAAGTTTATATGGTTACTATACTTACTCAGAATCACTTGCAAATAAACTGGTTTTTTAACAGTATATATATAATTATATGCCATTTACATATTTTTTGAGTATATACAATAATGAAAAGGATCTGCTATTTATAGATTTTCTAAATATGTTTATTTTAAATATTTTATGAATAATGATGGTATAATACTTAATGCCATTTGACAAGATTATGCTGGGGTCCATTATATTAAGACCTGTCATGTAGTTAACAAGCCATCTACTACTACAATAACCCTTTGCTACTAGTCAAATAAGATCAGACATCTATGCAGAAAATAAAAGAAATTCATAATCTGAATTTTTAAAATATATCTATTAACAATTGTCTGATATGTATTTTGATGTTATGTTCTGTACCATTTTTATGTACTTTTAAAATGTTTATGGATAATGCTATTTGATGTATATATTTGCTAATGCTCTGCTGAGCTGCTCGGCTGAATAGTGATACTGCAGTACTTTAAAGACCAACTGCTCCTTATAACATACATTTTTATAAGATGATCGGCCACTTGAATATGATCGCATGTTTCAGATTCACGTCAGAATGGTGCAGGTGCAGAAGCACATCTGGCGTTAACAGGAAGTGATGCGATTGGAATTCACAGGAAATGAGGACACCGACCGGAAGTGACATAGCAGACTGACCGGAAGTGCCACACCGGAAACGGCAACATCGATTTCGTTCACAGGAGAGTGCACTATAAGTAGAAGGAGGTGTGCAGAGTCCTCCATATACTGACTGATGAAGGCCTAGAGCCGAAACGCGTCTCAGGAATGTTTACTAATTATTGTTTTTAATGCATTTAATTCATTACATTTTTGCACTTTGTTACACGGGCTTTATGAAATTTTTTGAGCCACCAGATCAAGGATTAACACAGAGGGTCTTTTTTAGGTGTTTTTACCTTAAAGAAACACCCATGTGTATAAAATGAGCCTAAGGATCTGACAGGCTCCAACCTCGGTGAGTTTATATTTGGCTGTATTCTTCTATACATTCTTCCATTGTGAGAATTCACTGCGCTATGTGAGCGCTTGTGTCGCTTCTTCTCTTTTTGAGTGAACCTCAATATGTCTAAGAGAGGGAGGAGAACAGGACCGGGAGGGTGCTATATATATGTTTTTAGAAGAATTCCTCTGGAGAATTACCATTACCCCCCTGACTTTACGGATCGCTTTGTCCTATCCTGCTTGAGTCGGTTCTGTGTTTGGACAGTGGACATTGTCAACCTCCATTCCCACAATATCGATGAATAATATTGAGTAGTATTGCACACCATATATTGCAGTTACTATACTATAGTCACTTTGTTTTGCGCTATCTGGTGATTTTTGTCTTTTGTATATAACTGTGGTACAAATTGTTTGATGTGAGAGTTTCTATTGTACTATATACCAGTGAAGCAGCACAATCTAAAATAGATTTTTATTCCTCCCTAGTCTACAGAGTAGAACAATAGGCGACTTGATAACTACTTGATTTCTATATATAACTTTAAGCGCCAGCACACAACCCTTTTCTCTAGATGGTGTGGATTTGCAGAAGGTGGCGTGGGGAGGTTTGCAGGAGGTGGTGTGGGGAGGTTTGCAGCAGGTGGTGTGGGGAGGTGGTCTGGCGGGTTTTCAGAAGGTGGTGTGGGGTTGCAGGAGGTGGTGTGTGGGGGTTTGCAGGATGTGGCATGGGGGGTTGCAGGAGGTGGCGTGGGGGGTTTGCAGGAGATGGTGTGGATTTGCAGGAGGTGGTGGGGGGTTGCAGGAGATAGCGTGGGGACTGGTTTGCAGGAGGTGGTGTGGAGAGATTTGCAGGAGGTGGTCTGGCGGGTTTGCAGAAGGTGGTGTGTGGGGTTGTGGGAGGTGGTGGGTTTGCAGGAGGTGGTGTGGGTTTGCAGGATGGGGTTTTGGGAGGTTTGCAGGAGGTGGTGTGGAGAGATTTGCAGGAGGTGGTGTGTGTAGAGGGGTTTGCAGGAGGTGGTGTGGGGGTTTGCCGGAGGTGTTGTGGGGAGGTTTGCAGGAGGTGGTGTGGGGGGTTGCAGGAGGTGGTGTGAGGAGGTTTGCAGGAGGTGGTGGGGGTTTGCAGGAGGTGGTGGGGGGTTGCAGGGGGTGGCGTGTGGAGCTTTGCAGGAGGTGGTGTGGGGAGGTTTGCAGGAGGTGGTGTGAGCAGGTTTGCAGGAGGTGGTTGGGGCTTTGCAGGAGTTTGGTGTGTGAGGGGGTTTTCAGGAGATGGTGGGGTTTGCAGGAGGTGGTGGGGTTGCAGGAGGTGGCCTGGGGAGGTTTGCAGGAGGTGGTGTGAGGAGGTTTGCAGGAGGTGGTGTGGGTTGCAGGAGGTGGTGTGAGTGGGGGTTGCAGGAGGTGGTGTGGGGGTTTGCATGAGGTGCTGTGGGGAGATTTGCAGGAGGTGGTGTTGGGAGGTTTGCAGGAGGTAGTGTGGGGAGGTGTGCAGGAGGTGGTGTGGGGGGTTGCAGGAGGTGGTGTGAGGAGGTTTGCAGGAGTTGGTGGGGGGTTTTCTGGAGGTGGTGTGAGGAGGTTTGCAGGAGATGGTGTGGGGGTTGCATGAGGTGGTGTGAGGAGGTTTGCAGGAGGTAGTGGGGGTATGCTGGAGGTGGTGTGAGGAGGTGTGAGGAGGTTTGCAGGAGGTGGTGGGGGAGGTTTGCAGGAGGTGGTGTGAGGAGGTTTGCAGGAGGTGGTGGGGGGTGCAGGAGGTTTGTGGGAGGAGGTTTGCAGGAGGTGGTGGGGGAGGTTTGCAGGAGGTGTAGGGGGGAGGTTTGCAGCAGGTGGTGTGGGGGTTTGCAGGAGGTGGTGTGGGGAGGTTTGTAGGAGGTGGTGTGAACAGGTTTGCAGGAGGTGGTGGGGGCTTTGCAGGAGGTGGTGTGTGGGGCAGGTTTGCAGGAGGTGATGGGGGTTGCAGGAGGTGGCGTGGGGAGGTTTGCAGGAGATGGTTTGTGGGAGGTTTGCAGGAGGTGGTGTGGAGGTTTGCAGGAGGTGGTGTTGCAGGTTTGCAGGAGGTGGTGTGGGTTTGCAGGATGTGGGTGTTGGGGGGGGTTTGCAGGAGGTGTGTGGGTTTGCAGGAGGTGGTGTGGGGGATTGCAGGAGGTGGTGTGGGAAGGTTTGCAGGAGGTGGTGTGGGGGTTTGCATGAGGTGCTGTGGGGAGATTTGTAGGAGGTGGTGTGCGTAGGAGTTTGCAGGAGGTAGTGTGGTGGAGGTTTGCAGGAGGTAGTGTGGGGAGGTTTGCAGGAGGTGGTGTGGGGGGTTTGCTGGAGGTGGTGTGAGGTGTTTGCAGGAGATGGTGTGGGGGGTTGTAGGAAGTGGTGTTAGGAGGTTTGCAGGAGGTGGTGGGGGAGGTTTGCAGGAGTGTGGGGGTTTGCAGGAGGTGGTGGGGGGTTGCAGGGGGTGGCGTGTGGAGCTTTGCAGGAGGTGTGTGTGGCGGAGTTGCAGGAGGTGGTGTGAGCAGGTTTGCAGGAGGTGGTTGGGGCTTTGCAGGAGTTTGGTGTGTGAGGGGGTTTTCAGGAGATGGTGTGGGTTTGCAGGAGTGTGGTTGCAGGAGGTGGCCTGGAGGTTTGCAGGAGGTTGGTGTGAGGAGGTTTGCAGGAGGTGGTGTGGGTTTGCAGGAGGTGTGTGAGTGGGGGTTGCAGGAGGTGGTGTGGGGGTTTGCATGAGGTGCTGTGGGGAGATTGCAGGAGGTGGTGTTGGGAGGTTTGCAGGATGGTCAGTGGGAGGTGTGCAGGAGGTGGTGTGGGGGTTTGCAGCAGAGTGGTGTGAGGAGTTTGCAGGAGTTGGTGGGGGGTTTTCTGGAGGTGGTGTGAGGAGGTTTGCAGGAGATGGTTGTGGGTTTGCATGAGGTGGTGTGAGGAGGTTTGCAGGAGGTAGTGGGGGTATGCTGGAGGTGGTGTGAGGAGGTGTGAGGAGGTTGCAGGAGGTGGTGGGGGAGGTTGCAGGAGGTGGTGTGAGGAGGTTAGGAAGGTGGTGGGGTTTGCAAGGTTTGTGGGAGGAGGTTTGCAGGAGGTGGTGGGGGAGGTTTGCAGGAGGTGTAGGGGGGAGGTTTGCAGCAGGTGGTGTGGGGGTTTGCAGGAGGTGGTGTGGGGAGGTTTGAGTGAGGTGTGAACAGGTTTGCAGGAGGTGGGGGCTTTGCAGGAGGTGGTGTGTTGGGGCAGGTTTGCAGGAGGTGATGGGCGGTTGCAGGAGTGGCGTGGGGAGGTTGCAGGAGATGGTTTGTGGGAGGTTTGCAGGAGGTGGTGTGGAGGTTTGCAGAGGTGGTGTTGCAGGTTGCAGGAGGTGGTGTGGGTTTGCAGGATGTGGTGTTGGGGGGGTTTGCAGGAGGTGTGTGGTTGCAGGAGGTGGTGTGGGGGATTGCAGGAGGTGGTGTGGGAAGGTTTGCAGGAGGTGGTGTGGGGGTTTGCATGAGGTGCTGTGGGGAGATTTGTAGGAGGTGGTGTGCGTAGGAGTTTGCAGGAGGTAGTGTGGTGGAGGTTTGCAGAGGTAGTGTGGAGCGTTTGCAGGAGGTGGTGTGGGGGGTTTGCTGGAGGTGGTGAGAGTGTTTGCAGGAGATGTTGGGGGGGTGTTGTAGGAAGTGGTGTTAGGAGGTTTGCAGGAGGTGGTGGGGGAGGTTTGCAGGAGGAGTGGGGAGGTTTGCAGGAGGTGGTGAAGGAGGTTTGCAGGAGGTGGTGTTTGCTGGAGGGTGTGGAGGAGGTTTGCAGGAGGTGGTGGGGGTTTGCAGGAGGTGGTGGGGGAGGTTTGCAGGAGGCGTGTGGGGAGGTTTTCAGGAGGTGGTGGGGGTTTGCAGGAGGTGGTGTGAGGAGGTTTGCAGGAGGTGGTGGGGGTTTGCAGGTTTTTGTGGGGGTAGGTTTGCAGGAGGTGGTGTGGGGAGGTCTGCAGGAGGTGGAGTGAGGAGGTTTGCAGGAGGTGGGGGGGGTTTGCAGGAGGTGGTGGGGAGGTTTGCAGGGGGTGGTGTGGGAGGTTTGAAGGAGGTGGTGTGGGGGGGTTTTGCAGGAGGTGGTGTGGGAGGTTTGCAGGAGGTGGTGTGGGGAGGTTTGCAGGAGGTGTTGTGGGGAGGATTGCAGGAGGTGTGGGGAGGTTTGCAGGAGGTGGTGTGCGGTTTGCAGGAGGTGGTGTGGGATGGGGTTTGCAGGAGGTAGTGGGGGGTTGAAGGAGATGGTGTGGTTTGCAGGAGATGGAGTGTGTGTGTGTGTTTGCAGGAGATGGTGTGGGGGAGGGGTGTTTGCAGGGGGTGGGAGCTGCGTGCAGTGAGGAGAGAGACTCACATGGAGAGGGACACGGAGAGGAGGAAGTGCCGGGTCAGGGGGAGGAGTTGGCTGCACACACTGCATCTATTGGCTGTGGGCCGGCCCTTTTGCCCTGAGCTTCCTCCTCACACAGCCTTCCCTCCAACCGACAGGATTTTCTCCCCTTGCGCAGGGAGGCCAGCAGATTCTTTTCTTTGCGCATGCCCAATTCCACTGGCGTCGTAACGTGGGGGCGGTACGGCCCGCACCAGGTGACACTCGCCTTTAGGGACACCGTCACCCTAAGCGGGTGTCTCACCCTCCGCCGCGTTATTCCTCCCTGCGAGCATTCCAAGCATGCAGCTTCGGCGCTCGCCTGAAGAAACACGTCACCAGCCAATCGCGGCTGGTCACGTGGCTCCCCAGGCGAGGCGCCCAAGCTGCGTGCCGCCGGATGCTCAGAGAGAGTGAACACGCGACGGAGGTGAGCTGGGGCCATTATCCATGAGGTGGGGCATATCCATGAGGTGCTGGGGCAGTATCCATCTGCTGGGGCATATCCATGAGGAGCTGGGGCAGTATCCATCTGCTGGGGCAGTATCCATGAGGTGCTGGGGCAGTATCCATCTGCTGGGGCATATCCATGAGGTGCTGGGGCAAATCCATGAGCTGCTGGGGCATATCCATGAGCTGCTGGGGCATATCCATGAGGTGCTGGGGCAAATCCATGAGCTGTTGGGGCAAATCCATGAGGTGCTGGGGCAAATCCATGAGGTGCTGGGGCAAATCCATGAGCTGCTGGGGCAAATCCATGAGGTGCTGGGGCAAATCCATGAGCTGCTGGGGCAAATCCATGAACTGGGGCAATATCCATGAGCTGGGGGCAATATCCATGAGCTGGGGCAATATCCATGTGCTGGGGCAGTATATCCATGAGCTGGGGCAGTATATCCATGTGCTGCTGGGGCAGTATATCCATGTGCTGGGGCAATATATCCATGAGCTGGGGCAGTATCTATGAGCTGGGGCAATATCCATGAGCTGGGGCAGTATATACATGAGCTGGGCAGTATATCCATGTGCTGGGGCAGTATATCCATGAGCTGGGGCAGTATCCATGAGCTGGGGCATATCCATGAGCTGGGGCAATATCCATGAGCTGGGGCAGTATATCCATGAGCTGGGGCAGTATATCCATGAGCTGGGGCAGTATCCATGTGCTGCTGGGGCAGTATATCCATGAGCTGCTGGGGCAGTATATCCATGAGCTGCTGGGGCAGTATATCCATGAGCTGGGGCAGTATATCCATGAGCTGGGGCAATATCCATGAGCTGCGGGGCAGTATATCCATGAGCTGCTGGGGCAGTATATCCATGAGCTGGGGCAGTATCCATGAGCTGGGGCATATCCATGAGCTGGGGCAATATCCATGAGCTGGGGCAGTATCCATGAGCTGGGGCAGTATATCCATGTGCTGGGGCAGTATATCCATGAGCTGGGGCAGTATATCCATGAGCTGGGGCAGTATCCATGTGCTGCTGGGGCAGTATATCCATGAGCTGCTGGGGCAGTATATCCATGAGCTGCTGGGGCAGTATATCCATGAGCTGGGGCAGTATATCCATGAGCTGGGGCAATATCCATGAGCTGCTGGGCAGTATATCCATAAGCTGCTGGGGCAGTATATCCATGAGCTGCTGGGGCAGTATATCCATGAGCTGCTGGGCAGTATATCCATGAGCTGGGGCAGTACATCCATGAGCTGGGGCAGTATCCATGTGCTGCTGGGGCAGTATATCCATGAGCTGCTGGGGCAGTATATCCATGAGCTGCTGGGGCAGTATATCCATGAGCTGGGGCAGTATATCCATGAGCTGGGGCAATATCCATGAGCTGCTGGGGCAGTATATCCATGAGCTGCTGGGGCAGTATATCCATGAGCTGGGGCAGTATCATGAGCTGGGGCATATCCATGAGCTGGGGCAATATCCATGAGCTGGGGCAGTATATCCATGAGCTGGGGCAGTATATCCATGTGCTGGGGCAGTATATCCATGAGCTGGGGCAGTATATCCATGAGCTGGGGCAGTATCCATGTGCTGCTGGGGCAGTATATCCATGAGCTGCTGGGGCAGTATATCCATGAGCTGCTGGGGCAGTATATCCATGAGCTGGGGCAGTATATCCATGAGCTGGGGCAATATCCATGAGCTGCTGGGGCAGTATATCCATGAGCTGCTGGGGCAGTATATCCATGAGCTGGGGCAGTATCCATGAGCTGGGGCATATCCATGAGCTGGGGCAATATCCATGAGCTGGGGCAGTATATCCATGAGCTGGGGCAGTATATCCATGTGCTGGGGCAGTATATCCATGAGCTGGGGCAGTATATCCATGAGCTGGGGCAGTATCCATGTGCTGCTGGGGCAGTATATCCATGAGCTGCTGGGGCAGTATATCCATGAGCTGCTGGGGCAGTATATCCATGAGCTGGGGCAGTATATCCATGAGCTGGGGGCAGTATATCCATGAGCTGCTGGGGCAGTATATCCATGAGCTGCTGGGGCAGTATATCCATGAGCTGCTGGGGCAGTATATCCATGAGCAGGGGGCAGTATATCCATGTGCTGGGGCAGTATCCATGAGCTGGGGCATATCCATGAGCTGGGGCAAAATCCATGAGAGGAGCTGGGGAAAAATCCATGAGAGCAGCTGGGGCATTATCAATGAGAGCAGCTGGGGCATTATCAATGAGAGCAGCTGGGGCATTATCAATGATAGCAGCTGGGGGCAGTATATGCATGAGAGGAGCTGGGGCAGTATATCCATGAGAGGAGCTGGGGCAGTATATCCATGAGAGGAGCTGGGGCAGTATATCCATGAGAGGAGCTGGGGCAATATCCATGAGAGGAGCTGGGGCATATCCATGTGTGCTGGGGGCAGTATCCATGAGAGCCGGGGCAATATCCATGTGTGAGCTGGTCTGGGGCAATATATTCATGTGTGAGCTGGTCTGGGGCAATATATCCATGTGTGATCTGAGGCACAATATATCCATATGTGAGCTGGGGCAATATATATCCATGGGTGAGCTGCTGGGGGCAATATATAACTGTGAACTGGGGCAATATATCCATATGTGAGCTGGGGGCAATATATATCCATGGGTGAGCTGCTGGGGGCAATATATATCCAGAGCTGCTGGGGGCAATATATCCAGAGCTGCTGGGGGCAATATATATCCATGTGTGCTTTCACTGCCTTCGAACAGGCAACGTACTTGCTGGCAGTTGGCAAAAAGTTGTGTGAGCATATGAGAGAGCTCCACCGCAATAAACCTCACAGTAATGTGCGCTGTGTGTATGAGCATTCAGTGTTATATCGGAGTACTGATTTAGGAGTAAGAGTAGTTAAAAAAAACCTGTAAAACTCGGGGGGGGAGTGACACCATAAGTTACCGCACCGGGTGACACCAACCCTAGTGACGCCACTGCCCAATGCGCAAGTGAGTACGGCGACGGAGAAAACGGTTTTATAGTTATAGATAGCATAAAAACGGGAATATTTTTAACATTGAAACCTATGGGTTTCGCCTTATTAAACCTGCCGAATGAAACCATTGAACATAGAAGCATAGAAACATAGAAAAATGTCGGCAGATAAGAACCTTTCGGCCCATCTAGTCTGCCAATTACATGGATACTTTACCTGGATTTATCTTTTGTTTAGGATAGCCTTATGCCTATCCCATGCCTGCTTAAATTCAATCACTGTTTTGGCCTCTACCACTTCACTTTCACTGCTGTTCGGTGTCTGTGAATAGATTAACCATTGCTTCTCTATGGGGGTTTCACTGCCGTCGAACAGGCACCGTATTTTGCTGGCAATTCGCCAATACTTGGCGAAATACCTGATTTCTGAATAGCTGAATGGCGCCGTACAGGGAAATTCATGGTTCAGTGCAATTTTGGGGCCAGATCGTCTCTCTCTGTATAACCCTGATAGTGCGGCGTGGCGATGCCTACTGACAAACACACTAGTTATTAGTGTGGCTCCTTAGTAATCCCCTACCTGCAGGGCTGCTTGCTGGGAAATGTCGTTCAGATTAGATAGAGAAACCACTAAACAAATAGTGGTAGCTAAACACCTTAAGTAGACACACAGGATGGAGATACTGTAAAAATAATAATTGATCACAGTATGCAAAGAGGTATTGAAACCTAATATGTATATACCAAGCTGATCTGCCTACACTAGGCACGCAAATCACAAGGCATAAGTGACAGAAGAAATTTAAAAAAGTGAAATTTTATTAAGGCACATGGCCAAATCTAAAAACTGAATAGAAGTATGGTCATACTGGACAAACAATACACACAAATAATTAAAAAGTGTTCAATTGAATAGGTCACCTTAAATGAACATGAATTACCCCAAAAAATGCATTATTCGCTTTTGAATCAGCTGATGCTAATATATAATTGGGAGTGCAAGGAAAAATGGAGTGCCAGAAAAAATGAGCAAGCGAACCCTTAAGGCGTTATTGGATACAGATATATATGTTGCCCATACCGTGATCACATGCTATCAGACACATATATGTTAACCACACACTCCTGGATCACAGTTATGTCCGCAATATGCACATAAGAGGGCTCGCAATATAAACCAAGGACATGCCGTCCATATAATAAATAGCCACAGTTACACATGCGGAGATGTCAAAAGATTGTTAAATATAGGAGATGTGGGGGTAGGGGTAATTTGCCCACAATGAGAACGCACCCATTCGATTGAATTGATCAATTTGATTGAACGTGAATACTCCAAAAAATGCACTATTTTCTTTCAAAACAGCTGATACTGACATCTGATTGAGGAGTATAGTGAAAATGAAGTGCCAAAGAACACATAAATGAAATGAGCAACATATAAATAAATATTTTCACCAGTGCGTGGCCTAAACATTGCTCTTCTACTTTGTTCACGTTTTATATATTGTAACTATTTAGAGCTTTGAGTTGTTTACCGATATTATACCTTTTGGGTCATTTATTGTTTACAAAATATGTCGGGTGCGGCGATCCGATCATTTTCTCTCTATTTATTCGTGAGAGCAAACGTCAATCAATATACTGGTTCATTATTGGTTCTCACCCCCCCCCCCTTAAGTGTATCTATGACTACTAATCATTGCTGCTTTTGGATTGGATGAGATTTATGCCAATCAATCATCCGCTCGGCATTACTACGCAACATCTATACACTATCATTCCAATTGGTTAATTGAGGGACCATCCTTTTGTGTGAGTTAGTTTAAATACACACGCTTTTCTCTAACATATTCCCAGCACTCCTGACGAGCCTGTGTAAGGCGAAACGCGCGTTGGGTGCGCTCTTTCTGTGGGCAACTCATCCCTACCCCAAATCTCCTGCATTTAGCATTTTTTTACATTTGTTTTGTATGTGCAACGGTGGCTATTCATCAAATGGACGATATGTCCTTGGTTTACATTGTGAGCCTATCTGTATGCATACTGCAGCTATAATTGTGATTTAGGAGTTTGAGGTCAATATATATATGCCTGATAGGGTGTGATCACAGTGTGGGCAATACATATATCTGTATCTCAACACGTTTTGTAGGGCCCGGTTGCTCATTTCATTTATGTGTTCTTTGGCACTTCATTTTCACTATACTCCTCAATCAGATGTCAGTATCAGCTGTTTTGAAAGAAAATAGTGCATTTTTTGGAGTATTCACGTTCAATCAAATTGATCAATTCAATCGAATGGGTGCGTTCTCATTGTGGGCAACTTACCCCTACCCCCACATCTCCTATATTTAACAATCTTTTGACATCTCCGCATGTGTAACAGTGGCTATTTATTATATGGACGGCATGTCCTTGGTTTATATTGCGAGCCCTCTTATGTGCATATTGCGGACATAACTGTGATCCAGGAGTGTGTGGTTAACATATATGTGTCTGATACCATGTGATCACGGTATGGGCAACATATATATCTGTATCCAATAACGCCTTAAGGGTTCGCTTGCTCATTTTTTCTGGCACTCCATTTTTCCTTCTACTCCCAATTATATATTAGCATCAGCTGATTCAAAAGCGAATAGTGCATTTTTTGGGGTAATTCATGTTTATTTAAGGTGACCTATTCAATTGAACACTTTTTAATTATTTGTGTGTATTGTTTGTCCAGTATGACCATACTTCTATTCAGTTTTTAGATTTGGCCATGTGCCTTAATACAATTTCACTTTTTTAAATTTCTTCTGTCACTTATGCCACTGGTGCAAGGCCTAGGCCTAGGGCGGCACTTTCCAGGGGGCGGCGGCCTGCTGGGTGGCCCCACCCCTAAAAAAACAAAAAGATATATATTTTTTTTTCTTTACTTTTGCAAACTATTTTACCAGGAAGGAAACATTGAGATGTCACTAATTTTCAAGTATGTCTGGGTAGGCAAGGCCTAGGCTTTCACTTTCCAGGGGGCAACAAAAAACCTCACCACTAATTGGGTTACTCACAGAGCACCGAAATGACGTCAACATTTTGGTGTGCTGTAGTTCCCTGCACTTCGGGGAATAAAATTTCCCCACCCTGCAGTGAATTTACCATTCACCGCAGGGTCTCCAAAGTGCATGGAGTCGGCCGCTGAATGCTGCCACTGCAAACCCACGGCCTGTTGTTTTCAAAAGAACTACTGAACGAAAATGTCTGGAATTTACATATAAGATCCTATGATTGATAATAAAAAGTTCTGTTACAGAAAAAGAAGAACCGCTATTAAAAAAAGGGGGGGGGAATTTTGCCAAAAAAATTCTGAAAAATTACTAAAAGGTACTAAAAAAAAATCAATCAATAAATAAAGACTTTTTACTGCAGATAAAAATAATAAATCGTTTATTAGATATTGCATAAAAACGGGAATATTTTTAACATTGAAACCTATGGGGTTCGCCTGAATAAACCTGCTGATTGAAACCACCAAACATCATGGCATTTCGCTGACATTTCTCTGCTGTTTGGTGTTTTCTGAATAGATTAACCATTACTTCTCTATGGGGATTTGCAATGCCTTCAAACAGCACCGTACTTGCTGGCAGTTCGCAAAACTTGTGTGTGAGCATATCACCAGAGCAGTGGTGTATTTAGAGGAGTGGCGGAGGGCGGGCCGCCCCAGGTACCAGTTATTATTGGGGTGTCATTAGGAGGTTCTAGGAGGTGCCACTGTCACTTTGTGTCAGCTTTGAGCTGTGTTCTCAAACAACGAGCAGCGGAGCATGGCGTTTGCATACGGAATATAATCGAATAGAATAAAAATCCCCCTCTCCTCCCTCCATAGCTCCTCCCCTGCCCCGCAGCAGCTCTAGGAGAGGGGAGGGGGATGTGATTTGTGTCCAGAGAGAGAAGATGACAGTAAATGGCAGGTAAAGGGGGGGTATCAGCAGAATATGAAGCCCTGTCTGCTTACTGCTGTTTAAAGTGGACCTTTCCTTATCCAGCACTGCAGTGATAGAAATTTGTCATTGAGCTGCCTGGCTCCTGGTGAGGCTGCGTGCGTGCAGGTCACACTCGGTCCGGCCAGTCAGGTGGTACTGAGTCTCAGTACCACCTGACTGGCTGAACCACGTGACACGCATGCACGCAGCTGCCTGCCCTTTCGTTAACATGGACTGTCACGCTATTCTGGACTGAACACCCACCGGGAAGGGAATCAAAGCCACGGTGCACCCTCTGGCAGTGGCACCATACTGCTGACAAGATGGCTCCCCGCACAGGCACAGCCGCGATCCTAACGTGGCCTGGAGGGACCTCCTGCAGAGTCTGCACACAGTCCCTGCTGACTCTGCACACAGCCCTACCGCGGACGGAGGCCGGTAAATGTAGAATAAATAATTGCTGTGTGCTCATATACACTCGGTTTGCTGGGAGTTTTATTGCAGTGGATTCTGATGCACTCATACACACCACACATTGCATTGCTGGGAGTTTTATTGCTGTGGATTCTGATATGCTGACACACACCACACATTGCATTGCTGGGAGTTTTATTGCAGTGGATTCTGATGCACTCATACACACCACACATTGCATTGCTGGGAGTTTTATTGCTGTGGATTCTGATACGTTGACCCACACATTGCATTACTGGGAGGTTTATTGCTGTGGATTCTGTGATACACACTGCATAGTACTGTGAGTTTTATTGCCCTGGAGCTCTGGGGTACACTCATACACACTGCACATTGCTGTGAGTTTTAATGCTGTGCAGTTATGTGATATGCTCATACACAGTGCACATTTCTGTGGGTTTTATTGCTGTGCAGCTCTGTGATATGCTCATATGCAGTGCACGTTTTTCTGGATTTTATTGTTCAACCAATTAGAGTGGCTGTGATCCAGTATACTTGACATGCGTGGCTGTTCTTTGTAAAAATGCTTGAATTTAAACATTTCATAATTTTATTTATCTCAATAGATACATTTGAAATGTTATACAAAATATACAAGTAGGCACTTGGTATCCACTTTTAATATAGAGAGGAAAAGGCGGAGCTCTAAGAGGAAAAGGTGGGGATTAACCAGGAAGAGGTGTGCCCTGGACAGGAAGGGGTGCCTCAAATTTAAATTAGGGGGTGCACTAGTTTAGTCAGGCCTAGGGCAGCACAAAACCTAAATACACCACTGGTTGTGATTTGTGTGCCTAGTGTAGGCAGATCAGCTTCGTATATGTCGTTCAAATTACTTCCATTACTCCTATATACTGATACAGACTGTGTAGGATTCTGGGTCCACAACCACACCTCTGACACAGTCACGATTCTTACAGTTACAAGCATTTATAAAGCGCCAGCAAGTTCCGTAGCGCTGTACAATGGGTGAGACAGGAACAAAACTACATGCAAGCTAAACAAACAGATCAGTAGGTGAGAGGACTCTGCTCGAGAGCTCACAATCTAAAAGGAAAAGGGTGACACACTAGGTGAGGGCACTGGAAGCCGTGGGTGCATAGGGGGCAAATGCGCCACCTTAAGATTCAATAAAATTGTATGTAATACAATAAATTACGATTTGAGACATAGGCAGCACAATAGGAGAAAAAGTGGTGAAAGAACATCATGCAGCCACTTTATTCATAACGCTAAAACAAAACAATTTTTTTTACAAAATTTGGACAAATCAATCCGCAGTTTGAATGAAAATGTGAAATGTGCAATTCGGTTAGGACCGATTCAGAATTGGATGAATTATCGGTAGTTCTGTAATTCGGTTCCATCTGAATTCCTTTTGCCGATGTCCGAACTGATTATTGCACTCCAAATAATAAAACAAACCGTGTGAATATGCACTTGACGAGACTTAAAGTCGAAACGCGTTGTGCGATTCTATTATTGTATTTTCCAAATGGCCGTTTTTCGAGTTTTACCAATTGGTACATAGACTCATTTACAAAGACCAGTGAATATACCGTTAGCAGCGACGAACATATCCTGGCTGAGGAGCACAGTGATTGTCTGCAGGAGGTGGTGACGAGGTCCTAGAGTTCCTGTACTATTGTATTCATGCTGATAAAGTTTAGAGCCAACTGTACAATGGCTCATTAACGTGTGAGTGTAATTGCCAATGTGGGATATTTGGCACTACATACACTAGATATACTGTGCAATGTGTGTATCTTTTGTTTCATTGTAGGCACACCACTACAGGAAGATCCTAGGACTTCTCAACCATTACATGTTTTCTGCTTGCGCGAGGTCCTTTTCTTTTTTTTAAAAAAAAAAAACAACAAATCCAAATTGACCAGAGCCGATCCAGATATAATCTGCCGTATCTGATTATTATCTGATCTATTCAGATTAATTTAGAATTATACACTTAAAAAAATGACACTATCTCTAATAAAAACAAGCAGAATCTGTAACCCTAAACATAACTGTAACCCTAACTGTAAACATAACCCTAAACATAACTGTAACCCTAACTGTAAACATAACCCTAAACATAACTGTAACCCTAACTGTAAACATAACTTTAAACATAACTGTAACCCTAACCTTAATTTAAAGAAATAATTAGCAGAAAATATAACTGTAACTTTAGCCCTAATCAAACGAACAAGCAGAAAATGTAACTCTATCTCCACACCTAACCCTAATAAAAACAAGCAGAAAGTGTAACCTTAACTGTAACCCTTACCCTTATTGTAACCCCAAACATAACTGTAACTCTAACCCTTATCGTAACCCCAAACATAACTGTAACCCTAACCCTTATCGTAAGCCCAAACATAACTGTATCCCTAACCGTTATCGTAACCCCAAGCATAACTGTAACCCTAAACTTAAAACCTTCACTGCAGCAATGATGTCAGTAAGGGAATTAACCCCTATCTGTCCAGGGATTTCCCTATCAGGTCTATTCATTAAAGGGTGAAGTCAGGAGAATTGGCAGGAGAAGAGAACAATCTAGACCAAATATGAAAAGTGAGATAAAAGGGAGAATTTTTCTGCTTTGCCTATTTTGATCGAGATCTCTCATTTCTCCTGCCAATTCTCCTGACTTCACCGTTTAGTGAATAGACATGTATGGAAATTCCTAAGGTGGAGATAGGGGTAAGTATGTCCTGGGTGGCGAGTATGTACTGTTAGGTGTCTTGCCCAAGGATGTTACCTCTACTCCACCCAGCCAGTACTTTAACCATAACCTTAATCTAAAATCTCTTTGCAGATATTCTGTTCAGTGGTTTTGTTTTTGATGTTATAGGGATAAGCGCAGATGACACTTTTTTTCTTGTTATGTTTTATACATGTGTAGCGCTCAACCCCGGAGGAGCCGCTGAATAAACCTGAGATTAGTCTCACCGCCCTAACAATTCACTGTACATTAGCACACAGTTATGGATTTTTCGAAGTTATACTTTACTGAAACAATAAAAGACAATAAAGGTACATATATTATAAGCATGAAATAAATCAGACTGTAATACGTAGCATAAAGGTATTGAAATGGTGTATAAGGCCCTCAGTCCTTTTGCTTAAAGTCCTGCTCAAAAAATATACTCGTTAAGCTATATCCAAGGGTACCTGGGTACTAAGTCCACTGGCCAGTGGATGGAAGAAATATCTTCGACTAGTCAACGTTGGGGCCCTGAAATTTGAAGCAATCAGATAAGTGTGCACTGTTATGGAAGTTGCAGGCCCAAGGCCTCTCACCCAACCGGCAAAATAGCTTGTCCCGAACCGATGACTCTGCCAGAAAGTCCCTCTCTGCCGTCTGGAACCCGATGCTGCTGAAATCCTCACTCCCGAACCGAATCTCCGTAGCCTGGGATCGAATGACGCCAGCATTCCGCTCCATCCGCGGCCTCCTTTCTCGAGGTCCTTTTGGAACACGCCTGCCACTGGAACAGCTCAGCAAGATATCCTGCAAGGCGATGCACACTCTTCCCCAATCCTCCAGCACTGGATGCCGCTGACTCCCCGCAACCAATCTGGCCTGGGTCCCAGACAGTGTCTCTCATGCGACTCACTACTTGCTCTGCTCTGCTCATTCTGCCCATGCTGCACACGATTGTCACGGTTCCTGGATCCCACCACGCAGTCCTTAAAGCCTAACACTCCACAGAGCCCAAAAGTCACCAACAGGGTAGCCGTAGAAGAATCCCTAACTGTCTGGTCCTTAGAATTGGCCAGGTATACTAGCTAGATAGAAAGGGTTAATCAAAGACAATGTCGTAATACAAAACCAGGTCAACAACACGGGGGTAGTCAGACGAGCCAGAATCAGGAATACAGAGTATAGAATAGTCAAATGGAATACCTGGGTCGATATCAGTGCAGAAGCGTAGTACAAGGAAATAGTCTAGGGCAACGGAAGGCAGAATAGTCAGAAAACAAGCAGAGGTCAATAACAGGTTAAATCACGAGAGAATTCAGGTACAAGGAGCTCAGGTATGGATAACCACGATCTGGCACTGCTTAGAAGGAACTGTTGGTTTTTAAAAGACCTTCACCAGACCGTGCCCCCCTCTCAAGCCGCACCTCATGCAGCCACCTCCCTGTCTGTTTCAATTTAAACTGGGCGTTGGTGAGCGAGCAGCATCAGACATGCTTCCGTCAAGCACACCGGAAAGGCTGGAAGCCCCCAACGTTACAGTACCCCCTCTCCACGGGAGGCCACCGGACGACCAACAGGACAAGTGGCAGGACGACTACTGGGGCGAGTGGCAGGACGACCACCAGGGCGATCGGGTTGCGAGGCATGGAATGCCCTGACCAACCTAGAGGCAGACATGTTGGAAGCCGGAATCCAGGACCAGTCCTCTGTACCATAACCCACCCAATCGACCAGGTACTGCAGAGCACCCCTGAACAGCCTAGAATCCAGAACTTTCCTAACCTCATACTCCGTCTCTCCATCAACCTGAACAGGTGGAGGAGGAGGAATGACCCGCGTGTACCTGTTACACAACAAAGGCTTCAGTAGGGAGGTGTGGAAGACGTTGTGCAAATGCAGATGTCTAGGAAGGGCAAGAGCATAAGCCACAGGGTTAATACGGCGAATGATCTTGTATGGACCGATAAACTGAGGTGCCATTTTCATAGAAGGCACCTGCAACTTCACATTCCTAGTGGACAACCAAACTCTATCCCCCCACGTTGTAGGAAGGAGCTTGTAACCTATGCCTGTCAGCCTTCCGTTTCTAGACAGCAACATTGCGCTCCATGTTTTCGTGAATCTGTCTCCAAATATCCTGTAGTTGTGTGAGATGTTCATCGAGAGCTGGGATGGCCTGTTCAGCAAACTGAAGCGGTAGAGTCGGAGGGAAAAAAACATAGATAGCAGAAAAAGGAGAGTGGCCAGTGGTCTCGTTAATGGCGTTATTACGTGCATACTCAGCCATGGGCAACAACTCCGACCAATTGTCTTGTTTTTGTGTGGTAAAGCAACGTATGTACTGCTCGAGACCCTGATTTGCCCTCTCTGCTGCCCCATTGGTTTGTGGATGATATGCTGAAGAGAAGGCCAATCGCACCCCCATCTCCGCACAGAAATCCCTCCAGAAACTAGAGACGAACTGAGCTCCTCTGTTAGAGACTATTTCAGACGGAACCCCATGTATTCGTACAATCTCTCTAGCAAAGACGACCGCCAGTTCTTTGGCTGTAGGAAGCTTAGGTAAAGGAATAAAATGAGCCATTTTGGAGAAGTGGTCTACAACTGTCAGAACCACAGTATGACCCTTGGACTTCGGCAAGTCCACAATAAAATCCATGGATAGATGAGACCAAGGCCTATTAGGAATGGGTAAAGGCTGCAATAGACCGACATGCAAGGTTTTACTGGTTTTGCTTCTGGCACAGACTTGACAAGCCAAAAAAAACAGACGTATGTCCTGTTGCATGGTGGGCCACCAGAACTGTCTGGAGATACTGGTAAGAGTCTTAGTAATACCAGGATGACCTGCTGGTTTTGAATCATGAAACATTATGAGTAATTCTTGTCTTTCCTTTTCAGGCACAAACAACATATCTGGAGGTTTGTTAGGTGGAGCCCCCATTTGAGCTGCTTGGAGGCGTTCCAGAAAAGGCGAGGAAACAGACAAGACCGAGGAAGCCACAATACGTTCAGGAGGAACTATGGGATTGTGGTCTTGTTTATTTGATTCCTATGGGTCATATTGACGAGATAAGACATCAGCCTTTACATTGCGGTCACCTGGTCTATAAGTCAACACAAAATTAAACCGAGACAGTAGTAATGACCACCTGGCCTGTCTCGAGTTCAGACGTTTAGCATCCCTGATGTACGTAAGGTTCTTATGATCAGTGATTATCAACAAAGGGTCAAGAGTACCTTCCAACAAATGTCTCCACTCTGACAGGGCAGACACAATAGCAAGCAATTCTCTGTTACCGATATCATAATTGCGTTCTGCTGGTGATAATTTTCTTGAAAAGAACCCACAAGGATGTAGAGGCTTCCCTGGAGACTCTCTTTGAGATAGGACAGCCCCAATGCCTATCTCGGAAGCATCAACCTCAAGAACAAATGGAATTCTGGGATCAGGATGCCGTAACACGGGAGCGGAAGTGAAAGCCTGTTTGAGAGCTTCGAATGCCTGTTTGGATTGTGAAGACCAGACCTGGTTCTTCAGACCTTTACGTGTCATATTAATGATAGGAGAAGCTACAGCAGAATAATTCTTGATAAATCTCCTATAATGTGATTCGCTTAACTCAACTGAGCCCCCATAAAAAATGCAAAGGTTCAACTCACGTGTAGAGGTGTCTTCGGTCAGACACTCGATATAGTACGCCACTGGTATGTTTAGGAGATACCGGACTCCCCTTTATCACCTTCGTTTAGAGATGATCCTCCAGGGAATAAGGTACAGCAGCAGAATCTTTGGTGAAGATATTATCAAGATTTATTCCAATAAAACAATTAAAATACTGTACATAAAATAAAGGCCAAAACGCGTTTCGCGAATAAATCGCTTCCTCAGTCGGCACAAATGAATGATTTTAACCTTCCTGCAGTGTCCTTATATCCCCTGGTGTTAATAACATAATTAGATTGCAGAAACACCCGATTAACGGTATTTGGCAACCCCACTGCGCATGCGTGGGGCGCCGTCCAATAATACTACAAAGTCCGCCTTCAAAGATGGTGGTGCGTTTCACTCTGCTGTATCATGCGGTTCATTTAGTCTCTAGTGCTTATATCCAGCTAACTTGTGTGCGCACTCTTATCTGATTGAAGAGTCTCAGTGGTGTTACAAAGGAATCCTCTCCTGCAAACCCACATTCGGAAACCCATATGGGCATGTTGTTATATCCAGTGATGCAGTTATTAATACAACTTGATAATTCTTTGAAATTTCATCATTTCAAGTAAGGTGTCGGAGTATCTTGACCATCTTCTCCAACCGATTGTAAAGAAAATTCCTTCCTATCTTAAGGACACAGGGGACATCATCAGAAGTCTAGATATCATATCATGGGAAAAAAAAAAATTCTTGTCACGTGCGACGTAAGATCTCTCTATACTAATATTCCACATAATAGAGGGTGTGAAGCAGTAGAAATAATGCTTCTGGAAGATGGAGAAATTAAAAAGGAACAGATAGATTATATTGTGGAGGGAATCGCCCTTATTCTAGAAAACAACTTCTTTTGGTACGATGACCAATACTTCCTGCAATTAGTAGGGACAGCAATGGGAAGTAAAGTAGCACCCAGCTAAGCAAATTTATTCATGGCCCAATGGGAAAACACTTGGATCATGAATGGACATGATTGGGTTAATAACATTCTTAATTATAAACGCTACATTGACGATATTATATTTATCTGGCGGGGATCAGAGGAGGATCTTATCTGTTTCCTGGATTTCCTAAATCAAAATGACTGGGGAATAAGACTTGACAGTCAGTATAGTCAGACACAGGCAAATTTCCTGGATTTGGAAATTTACATTGAAAATGTACAGATTAAAACTAGAACTCATTTCAAAAATGTAGATGTAAATAACTACATAGAAAGAACTAGCTGTCATTTTTGGCAATGGCTAGAAGGAATACCGAAGGGGCAATTCCTTAGATTGAAAAGAAACTGTATGGAGGAAGCTGAATATCGTATTCAATCACAGAGGATGAAATCACAGCTTGAGGGGAAGGGATATGACAGTCAGGTTCTGGAGAAAGTAAGAGAACGGATATCACGGACAGATCAAAAAGATATCCTCAAATAAACTAAACTAAAGAGAAAATTAAATGATAAGGTTCCCTTTGTCTGCCAATATAGTAACGAACATAAGGAGATTAATTTTTTTTTTAGAAAATATTGGCCTATTCTCCGAAAGGATGAAGATCTCCGCCAGATCTTGGAGGTATCCCCCACTATTATCTTTAGAGGGGTAGATAATATTAAAAACCATGTAGTAAGTAGTTACCCATAAAAGAAAAAAAGAAAAAATCATTTTGGTTTAGAAAATGGTTTTTATGGGTGCGGAAATTGTCTAGGATGTAGATCAACAGGGAACCATAAGAGGCATGTAAAGAAATTTAGTAGTATGACAGGGGAGATATATAAGATACATGATACACTTACGTGCTTTTCTAGGAATGTTATTTACATTCTGGTTTGCCCCTGTGGGAAAATGTATGTTGGCCGAACAACGAGAAGTCTCAATGTCCGCATTCGTGAGCACCTTAATAATATTAGAAAAGGTGTGGACTCACACACAGTACCACAGCACTATAAGGATAATCATAATAAAGACCCCAGTGGGACGAAATTTTTAGCAGTTCAACAGGTGGAGAAGGAATGGAGAGGAGGAGATTTTATTAATAAGATAAACAGAATAGAGATGAAGTGGATTTATAATTTGAAAACATTGGTGCCTAAGGGTTTGAATCAGGATTTTTAAATTTGTCATTTTTTATAAAAAGAAAAAAAAAGGAACTTGCACTTTATATGTAATAATTGCACCATTAAATCTAACTAGTAATTTGTCACCATATGAATAATATCTGAATAAATGTAACAACAAACTAATAGGGATTTGCACTTCAGATCTAAGATGAAGCATATTGCACTTTAAATTTAACCAGTATTCTGACACTTTAGGAATAAATGACACAATAAAATCACCAAAAAAAAAAAAAAGGGGGACTTGCACTTTTAATGCAGTTTAAATTGAACTAGCAATTCGCTATCATTTGAATAATATTTAAATTAATGTAACAATAAACTAATTAGGATTTGCACTTAAGATCTAGGACGAAGCACTTTAATATTTAACTTACACAAAAAAAAAGTATATATTTAAGAGTATATACTTTAGGTTTGAAGTTGGTCGAACCGCTTGTTTAGATGAGTTGACAGATATTTAGTGGTAATAATGTTGTGCCCATTTACAAG
>RXON01003738.1:0-60800 GCA_009667805.1 Leptobrachium leishanense
AATTATCACTTAGATATAAACATCAATTTGAGCGCCTACACTTGATCCTATCTATACATGCATCTGAGGTCTGGTGTGTCTGGTTATACATGCATCTGAGCTGAGGTCTGGTGTGTCTGGTTATACATGTATCTGAGGTCTGGTGTGTCTGGTTATACATGCATCTGAGGTCTGGTGTGTCTGGTTATACATGCATCTGAGGTCTGGTGTGTCTGTGTATACATGTATCTGGGATCTGGTGTGTCTGGGTATACATGCATCTGGGATCTGGTGTCTGCGTGTGGTCAGGTTGTGTGCACACCTGTGCACACACTGCACATTACTGTGAGTTTAATTGCTGTGGAGCTTTGAGACCTCTAGCACTGCCTCCGCCGACCTGGCTCCCGGCTTGCATTGCATCCCTGACTAGTGGGGGAGGCGTTTCCCTCACCACCTCTTCCTCCTCTCACAGCCACGACCAGTGAGTGACACAACCCCTGTGATCTGCAGCCCTCTCCGTCCGTCCATCCAGCCGACTTCCAGGCTCAGGTGGACGGATTTGCGGCTGATGTTTTCTGCCATTTTCCCCTTTCGGCCAAATGACGAAAACACCATTTTGGTGGCTGAAATTCCAGTGCGGTGCATACCGATAACTGGAAAAAACATGAATATCGGCCCCGATTATCGGTAGTACCGATCGGTCGACTCCCTAGCTGTGGAGCTGTTATACGCTAATACAGACTGCACATTACTGTGAGTTTTATTGCTGTGGAGCTCTGTGATACGCTCATACACACTGCACATTTTTTGTATTTGTACCCGTTATGTAAACAGTGGTAACAGTGTATCTTTAGCTGTTGAAATTAAAGCATTGTTTATCTGAAGAAAACCGGGCTCCTAGCTTTTGTGCAGTCTGACAGCCACCCCAGTCCTTACATAGCACCTGGCAAGCCAGCCCACTGCTGGCTTCCGGTATAGGTATCAGGGGCATCATTAGTATCAGGCGTCCATTGGGGGATTGGAATCTAAACACGCAGGCGCCAGAACAACATTTCTAGTCTCCATGGTGACCTGGGGCATGGGATTGGTCGAGCCCTGTGTTACTGTACTGCTGAGAAAATACATGTATTTAGCTGTGGATAAGTGCAAGATAATGCACCTGGGACGTAAAAACCCAAGGGCTGAATATAGAATATTTGATACAGTCCTAACCTCAACATCTGAGGGTTGGGATTTAGGGGTTATTATTTCAGAGGATCTAAGGGTAAGTAGTCAATGTAATAGAGCAGCAGGAAATGCTGGCAGAATGCTTGGTTGTGTAGGGAGAGGTATTAGCAGTAGGAAAAGGGAAGTGCTCATGCCACTGTACAGAGCACTGGTGAGACCTCACTTGGAGTACTGTGTGCAGTACTGGAGACCGTATCTCCAGAAGGATATAGACATCTTAGAGAGAGTTCAGAGAAGGGCTACTAAAATGGTGTACGGCTTGAAGGAGAAAAGTTACCAGGAAAGGCTTAATGATCTTAACATGTACAGCTTGCAAAAAAGACGAGACAGAGGAGATATGATAGAAACTTTTAAATACGTAAAGGGAATCCACAAGGTAGAGGAAGGGAGTATATTTAAAAGGAAACAAAGTAGCAAAACAAGAGAACATAGTCTTAGATTGAGATAGCACCACTTGGGATTTTCTGTTTCAAGATTAGAGGGGCAAAGGTTTAAAAGTAACATCAGGAAGCATTATTTTATTGAGAGGGTGGTGGATACATGGAACAGCCGTCCAGTTGAAGTGGTAGAGGCCAAAACAGTGATTGAATTTAAGCAGGCATGGGATAGGCATAAGGCTATCCTAAACAAAAGATAAATCCAGCTAAAGTATCCATGTAATTGGGCAGACTAGATGGGCCGAAAGGTTCTTATCTGCCGACATTTTTCTATGTTTCTAAAGGTGAAAAAACTAAATTTTTCATTGTGGGAAATGAGAAGCTGCGTTAGTGCATGCCCATGCTCTGGCCTTTCCAACGACACCAATCATGACCCTCTAGCTGCCACCGATCGGGAGATAGCAGGGTTCAAAAGAACCCACTATGTCCACCATAGGAATTTCCATAGGGAAATTCCTGAGCAGCTAGAGGTTAATTCCCTTACGGATGTCAACCCGCTTGGGCATGACAACGTCAGTGGGCATGAGAAAGCCTGGAGGCTAGCCTGACATCCAAGATGTAAGCCATCTCCCAGGAGGAGTCTTTGATCCAGTGCCAATCGGTGCCAGATCGCAGGACTAGCCGAAAAAAGGGTTAAGAAAGGCATTGCTGGGAAGGTCAGACCTTTACAGTGATGCCTTTTTTTTTCCCCTTGGCCTTACTGATGGGAGGAGAGAGTGGTCTGAAGGACCCCTCCTCCCCTTCAAGCACTCTGCGGGGGGGGGGGCACCTGAAGCTGACATCGTGCACCAGCACAATGACCTCAGTGTACCAGTAGAGGTCTGATGGGACAGTTTGACTTCAAGAATGTCAGACCGCCCCAGGACTCCGTCCCAAGAGGCAGGAGTCTCTCCTTATGCTGCAGAGACCCCATGACATGTGGAAGACATCCTTCGCAATCTCCAGGATGTCCCCCACATGTCATCCATAGCAAAAGGGCTAAAGACCATCTATTATTTTTACTCTATACCTTTTTATTATTTTTTTTAATTTATAAACCCTTTTTATTTTCTAACAGGACCTTTTATTATTTGACACAATTTAACTAAATTTTTTGTTTAGAGCTCTTATTAGGAGAATAGGAGACTTCCTTTTGTGTTTTTTTTTCTTTTTTCAGTTCTATTCTATTCTCTGCAAAATACGTTGACCATTCGGTGAATAGTGAATGCGCTGAATTGTTGGCGAAATAAAAGCCCCTGTGAATAACCCTCTGTGTTGTTTTATATTTTGCAGATTTAAAGACACATTCATTTGGTTCTGTTGATAGAAAAGTATTTTGTTCCTGTGGAGTTTATCATTTAAACAAGAAAAGGTATTTTGTGCAGCGTTATCTGATTTACATTTAATCGATACAGATTGTAAGATCGGGTTATATTGCATATTAAATATTTCCATCGATCTTTATACTGTCGTCTAAATCAGAGTAACCTTTCTAGACAGAGAATTCACCCGGCGTAGGTTAAAATCTCACTACTATATGGGCCCTGTTACATTCTTCACGCACAATTTTGCGCGTGCGCATTAACACATTAACGAGAGGGGCAAAACCGTTTGCGCTGAACGTTGTATTACGACGTTCACGCACAAAATGCATGCTAACGTTTAACGCGGATGGACCTGCGCGAGCAAAATAAACTGTGCGCGTCCTATACTTAACATTGTGAGCGCAAATGCGTTTGTGCGCTGGTACGCGGATGGTATTACAATCTATGCGTAAAATTTAACGGACAACGTTTGCGCGCATAATTTTAACGTCTTTGAAAAGCTGGTGTTAATGGCAAATCTGAACGTCCGATTGCGCTGTTTATTGTACTCTGCCGAATTTTAATAAACGGAGTTGTACATTCCCCACGTCTGCGATTGTTGTTTGGGGATACCGAAGGAAACTATCGTCCTAAGGAATCTGATTAAGGCTAGGGTCAGACGAATGCATTTTTCACTTCTACCGTGAAAAAGTGCGGTGATGCGGCCGAACGCATTTTTTTACGGAAGACGTGATAGCGGTCATACGATGCGCAATTTCGGCCGTGATTTTTTACGGATCCAATACAGGAAACTTTGGGTGTCTGGACGTTATGTTGGCCAGACATGAGCAGCGTCTGGCGTCTTCTAATCACGCATACACGCCGCTATGCGGACGCAGCGCACACCCTGTACGTCAGTACTAGCGGTTGTACGTTCTCGAAAAAATGCGTTCGTTTGCCGCTTGCGTTGCGCGGCCCAACTTTCGTGCGGCCGTACTTTGTATATTGGCTGTCATTGGATGTCATTTGCTGCTACTACGGCCGTAATAAAGTGCGGCTGCACACGCGTTCGCACTGCGTTCGTCTGACCCCAGCCTAAGGGGAACCGGTGTCCCGCCATTTCACCGGCCGCCAGCAGTTAGGTGACACTTTCAAGCGGCACTGAACCATATGAGTAACCTTCCTTATTTTAGCTTGTACCATTGACTCATTCAATCTGCACATTAGATTTTCTCCTCTCTCTCTCTCTCTCTCTCTCTCTCGAGGAAATTTGTCTCCATACTGCACTGCAATCAAATCCGTTCTCTATGAGGAATTTACCCATTTACCTGCATATACGAGCGCCAGTCACCACCATCTAAACCATTCTTGCTGCTCTTGGTGGATTGGGGATTTTCCACCGTTTCGGTGGAGACGGGCTGCTGCATTCATAGACTCTCCTGAATCCTCAGGCAAAGTCCTGTTTCAATTTTATAGACTCAAGATACTGGGACTTAGTATAGACACCTAAGACGCTGGAACTGCTTCTAATTAATCATTCGTCCACTACCTTTTTTACTACACCATTTAATTGCTGTCCAATCGCTGCTTCTCTTTTTTCCCTACCGGTATACCAACTGATTTTTACTAGATCTAAATAGCAAGTTCCTTATCAGCCTCTAGGGGTCACCATTGTATAAGCAAGTCCACCTAGCTGTGCAATTAGTCCTAAGCGACGTCCCAATATACGCTTTCATTATATGAATTGCATATCTTCAAGACCCTTACAATTTTTTACTTTGACACTGTGTTTTGGGAATTTTCCCACTGTACATAGGGTTGCAAAACCTGTCGCAACCCTAATCAATGAATCACTGGCAACTGGATATATACCAAAACTCTGGAAGACTGCGAGAGTGGTACCTATCCATAAAAGTGGAGGCAATACTTTGGTATCCAACTACCGTCCAATATCATTGCTTCCTGTAATGTCAAAAAT
Source organism: Leptobrachium leishanense (assembly GCA_009667805.1). NCBI lineage: Eukaryota > Metazoa > Chordata > Amphibia > Anura > Megophryidae > Leptobrachium > Leptobrachium leishanense. The sequence continues at coordinate 4,905 of RXON01003738.1, forward strand.
CCTGGAAAAATGTGTTTACACTCAATTACGCGATTACTATCAGTATTGGAACTATTTAACCCCAGATCAATCCGGCTTCCGTCCAAATCATTCAACCACAACTGCCCTTTTAAATGTTTCCAATGCTCTTCAGGCTGGCATGGAACAAGGAAACCTAACTGGAGCATCTTCCTTGATTTTGCCAAGACCTTTGACACAGTAGACCATGGCATCTTATTATAAAAACTTAAAAACTCTGGTATTGGTGATCTCACGCTAACCTGGTTTCAATCATATGTGTCTGATCGGTCGCAATATGTGTCCATTTCTGACAGCACTTCCCTCCCCCTCCCAGTCACGTGCGGTGTACCCCAAGGCTCGATACTCGGCCCCCTGCTATTCTCAATATTCATAAATGATCTGCCCAATGTCTGCAAAGCTTCAACTGTACACATGTACGCAGACGACACTGTAATCTATACCAGCAAACCAAATCTCCCATAGCTGGAGGCCGTGCTGCAAGAACAATTCACAGAGGTAGAAAAGTGGATCAAAGATAAACTTTTTCTAAATAATGACAAAACTGTAACGATGCTCTTTGGAACAAAACCTAAACTACACAAATTGCAAAATCCCCATCTATGTGTCAGGACAAAATCAAATGGCACGCTGACCACAGTCACTTCTCTCAAATATCTAGGTATGTGGTTGGACCCAAATCTATCCTTTGGCCCCCACATCGAAAAACTCTCATCTAAAATCTACCCCAAACTAGGTGCCCTGTACAAAAACAAATCCTGCCTGAGCCCCACGGTAAGAAACCAAATTGTACAACAAATGCTTATGCCGGCTATTGAATACGGAGATGTAGTGTATGCAGCCGCCCCGCAAACGCACCTCCAGAAACTTACTACATTGTATAACTCATTCTGCTGCTTTGCATTACAATGTAACTACATGACCCACCGTTGTGACATGTTAAAATAACTAAACTGGCCGTCACTGGAATCGAGACGCACCATTCACCTTTCCAGCCTGGTGTTTAAGAGCTTTACTGGGAAGCTACCACCCTACCTGAATAGACTGCTTCCCCCAGCAGTTCCCTCATCCTATAGCCTCCGATCCAGGACCAGCACCTTACTTGCAATACCACAATACAAAAAGCAAGTGGCTCGATCCTCATTTTCCTACAGAGCACCACAATTATGGAATAACCTCCCAGACGCCATCAAATTTTCCCCCAGTCTAAAGTCCCTTAAGAGCTCCATATTAACATACAGTTGTGTTCAAAATTATTCAACCCCCACTGAAATTGAGTGTTTTGGCCAGTTTGACATTGATTTTGCTCATTCAGTCATCTTGCTTACAATTAAATCAAAGAGGCACGTGTAGGTCAGACAAATATAACATAACATTTATAATGAAATACCCACAAATGTCTTTTCTGTGCTCACATCATTATCAGTTTTATTCAACCCCCAAGTGACATTCAATCTTAGTACTTAGTACAACATCCTTTTACAGTTATAACAGCCTTTAAACGTGAAGCATAGCTTGACACAAGTGTCTTGCAGCGATCTACGGGTATCTTCGCCCATTCGTCATGGGCAAAAGCCTCCAGTTCAGTCACATTCTTAGGCTTGCGCACTGCAACTGCTTTCTTTAAGTCCCACCAGAGGTTCTCAATCGGATTTAAGTCAGGTGACTGCGATGGCCACTCCAAAATGTTCCAGCCTTTTAATCTGCAACCATGCTCTAGTGGACTTGGAGGTATGCTTGGGATCATTGTCCTGTTGAAAGGTCCAACGTCTCCCAAGCCTCAGGTTTGTGACGGACTGCATCACATTGTCATCCAATATCTCCTGGTACTGAAGAGAATTCATGGGACCTTGCACACGCTGAAGCTTCCCTGTACCTGCAGAAGCAAACAGCCCCAAAGCATGATTGACCCCCCGCCATGCTTCACAGTAGGCAAGGTGTTCTTTTCTTCATAGGCCTTTTTCTTCCTCCTCCAAACATAGCGTTGATCCATGGGCCAAACAGTTCTAATTTTGTTTCATCAGTCCACAGAACACTATCCCAAAACTTCTGTGGTTTGTCCACATGACTTTTGGCATACTGCAGTCGACTCTTCTTATTCTTTGGAAACAGCAAGGGGGTGCGCCTGGGAGTTCTGGCATGGAGGCCTTCATTACGCAGTGTGCGCCGTATTGTCTGAGCTGAAACTTCAGTACCCACATCTGACAAATCTTTTCTCAGTTCCACAGCAGTCACACGGGGACTTTTCTCCACTCTACGCTTCAGGTAGCGCACAGCAGTCGAAGTCAGCATCTTCTTTCTGCCACGACCAGGTAGCGTTTCAACAGTGCCCTTTGCCTTGAATTTGCGAATGATGCTTCCTATGGTCTCTCTTGGTATGTTTAACATCTTTGCAATCTTCTTATAGCCATTGCCCTTTCTGTGAAGAGTAATCACCTCTTCTCTTCCTGGACCATTCTCTTGACTTCACCATGTTTGTAACCACACCAGTAAATGTCTAGAAGGAGCTGAGTATCACAGTCATTTTAAAGCTGCCTAATGGTGCTTATTATGCTTTATTGCTGCTCCGTGACATCCACAGGTGTTTTCAATACCTGATTGAAAACACTTGAATGAACCTCTGTTCTTCAGAGTGGTCGTCTTTAAGGGGTTGAATAATTGTGTCAATGAAGAATTCACAAAAGAAACATTTACTACTGTATTACAAAACCAATTGATGTCATTTTAGTTGCATATGGTTCTTTAAAAAGTCCTTGTAGGATTTCATTCTGAATACAATTACAAATGTACACTAAATTGCCTAAAACCCTTTACAGCATTGGGGGTTGAATAATTTTGAACACAACTGTACCTCAATAAGGAATGCACCTGTAAACATGTAACATAGTGACTATTTCCTACATATTTATTTTCTGTTAATCTGTATATTTGTTTTGTGTTAATTTCTTGCATTTTACTATTTTGTATTTCTGTAACCATGTTCTTGAACCCAGGACATACTTTAAAACGAGAGAAATCTCAATGTATCCTTCCTGGTAAAATCCTTTATAAATAAATAAATAAATTTGTACCCACTACTGGTTCCTATTGTCTTTATTTGCTGAATCAAACCAAGCCCTTCCCAGCACATGCTGCGTAGCATTACCCTGCAATTGAGTGTAAACAATTAATTTCACATATTTAAGGTGATCATCACAATAATGTATTGAATAGCACTAGTACTATCAGTTTTTGATTGTGTTTTTATATATATTTCTAATTTATTAGCATTAATAGCACATCTTGCAAACACTTGGGCGCAGTGTATAGGTTCTAAAATTTATTTGCCATTTAAATAACAAAAAAACCCTCTGCCCAGCAGATGCCAGGTAGGATCATTCTGCACCCAATACAATTAATCCACATACAGTAAGGACGATTTTCACAATAACTTATTGAACAGCACTTGTATTTTTCCCCTGGATTCACACATATACATTTATTTTTGCACACTGTCAGTATTTAGACATAGCATACTGAATTGGAGTAAATCTGATCCTTGATAGCAATCAACACTTTATAAATGTTTAGCACACTAATACTGTATGCAACCTCAGCACTTTAATATTACATGCTATTTTTAGCATTTTAATATTGTAGGTCACTCTTAGTACTTCTACCATAAGATCCAGTACACAGTTACTATACTTGTACCCACGTTTGCACTCTCGTATAGTGTTTTATATACCATCCATACGTATAGTTCTGATTTATTACACACCATCCCCCCTTTTATGAATAGACCATTGAGGTGGCGCCGTATTACACCTACTTTGTAATAAAATTGACAACTTGTGCGTGTTTTTATTATTGCTGCAGCATATATACGCAGATTGACTTTGACAGGTGCAAAAACCTAACGTTAGAAAATGGTGGTTCTTAATTCTGATTTGCTGAACCCCGTGAAAAAAATCAGTCCGCACACTGATTTCTGTGCGCAACGGTATTCTGCGCACATTTTTGCACCTCGGTTTTACGAACGTTATTTTTTGACGGATGACAAAATGCGCTCGGATTGTAATACCACCGTTATTTTTTGCACGCTAACGATCAACGCTGTGCGCAAAAGTTAATGTGCTGCACGCGCGTTTCTACGTGGAGAATGTAATAGGGCCCTATGTCTGCGAGACTATTTGTGCCTTTAGTATTGAGGAGGGGGTCTCCGGCTTTAAGAATTGTTTAGTTTTTATCATAAATTCATTCCTTGCAACCCATCCCAGCATAAAGGGAGTTTTGACATTGCTGAATTTGGTTTGGTGTCACAATCATTTACTCTATCCCCTCCCCCCCCAGGAGTATAGAAAAAGTCCTAAAATGTCTTCAGGAATTGCTTTTGAAGAACCAGTGCCATTGATTGAAGAAAACCTCATGAAGCCTGTGTCAGCAAAGCAAGAAGAAATAATAAGCAAAGATGAAGCACTGCACTCCTCAGGAAATCCAAAAGAACCAGTGAATCCTGGGACATTTCTGTGTCCTGAAAGTGAGAAATGTTTAAGTATAAATGCAAATCTTGGTAAACACAAGAGAGTTCACATAGGAAAGAAGCTGTTTGCATGTTCTGAATGTGAGAAATGTTTTAGATGTAGAAGTGAGCTTACTGTACATGAGAGAATTCACACCGGAGAGAAGCCATTTGCATGTTCTGAATGTGGGAAATGTTTTTCATCAAAGAGTAAGCTTACTGTACATGAGAGAAGTCATACAGGAGAGAAGCCATTTGTATGTTCTGAATGTGAGAAGTGTTTTAGAAGCAAGCAAGAGCTTACTCGACATGAGAGCTTTCATACAGGGGAGAAGCCATTTGCATGTTCTGAATGTGAGAAGTGTTTTAGAAGAAATGATGAGCTTATTATACATGAGAGAATTCATACAGGAGAGAAGCCATTTGCATGTTCTGAATGTGGAAAGTGTTTCAAATCAAAGGGTGATCTTACTCTACATAAGAGAACTCACATAGGAGAGCAGCCATTTTCATGTTCTGAATGTGGGAAGTGTTTTAGAAGAAAGGATGAGCTTATTATACATGAGAGAATTCATACAGGAGAGAAGCCATTTGCATGTTCTGAATGTGGGAAATGTTTTACATCAAAGAATACGCTTACTGCACATGAGAGAATTCACACAGGAGAGAAGCCGTTTGTATGTTCTGCATGTGAAAAGTGTTTTAAATCAAAGGGTGAGCTTACTGTACATGAGAGAATTCACACTGGAGAGAAGCCGTTTGTATGTTCTGCATGTGAAAAGTGTTTTAAATCAAAGGGTAAGCTTACTGTACATGAGAGAATTCACACAGGAGAGAAGCCATTTGCATGTTCTGAATGTGGGAAATGTTTTATATTAAAGAAAAATCTTACTGTACATGAGAGAATTCACACAGGAGAGAAGCCGTTTGCATGTTCTAAATGTGAGAAGTGTTTTAGAGTAAAGAATGAGCTTACTGTACATGAGAGAATTCATACAGGAGAGAAACCATTTGCATGTTCTGAATGTGGGAAGTGTTTCAGAGTAAAGAAAGTGCTTACTGTACATGAGAGAACTCATACAGGAGAGAAACCATTTGCATGTTCTGAATGTGGGAAATGTTTTACATTAAAGGAAAGGCTTACTGTACATTTGAGAATTCATACAGGAGAGAAACCGTTCGCATGTTCTGAATGTGGGAAGTGTTTTGGAAGAAAGGAGTCTCTTAAATTCCATGAGAGGACTCACACAGGAGTGTAGCCGTTTCTTTTAAAACAGGTCTCTGGATGAACCAAGTAGTGTTTCTTTACACAATATATTTTATATGGGAGAGAAGCTGTTTGAATGATCTGATTGGCGGAAGATGTTTTAGAGCAATAGATGGTTAGATTACATGATATACATGAGAGCATTCATACAGGAGATAAATTGGAAGAGATATGTATATTTAGCTCATTTCATGGTATCATTCAGGAGAGAAACCCTTTGCATGTCCTGAATGTGGGAAACGTTTTAAAGCAAAGACAGCTCCTAAGAGACACAAGAATACACACAGCTGATAAACAGTTTCTGTGTCCTGAGAGTGCGAAATGTTTCACAACCAATGGTGGACATTATCTCCATGTAGTGCCTTACATTATCAGTATGTGCTGAATGTGGGAGATGTCTTCGCAGAACGTCAATGCGTCTTAGGCTAGGGTCAGACGAAAGCAGTTTTAACGTGCGTTTAGTCGCACGAAATCACGGCCGTGCTAGCAGCAAATGACGTCCAATGCCGGGGAACACACGAAGTACGGCCACACGAAAGTTCGTCCGCGCAACGCAAGTGGCAAACGAACGCATTTTTCCTAGAACGTCAAACCACTAGTACGGACGTACAGAGTGCGCTGCGTCCGCTAGAGGCGTGTGTGCGTGATTGGAAGACGTCAGACGCTGCTAATGTCCGGCCAACATAACGTCCAGACACAAAAAGTGTTTTATTAATGATCCGTACAAAATCACGAACGAAAATGCGCATCGTATGACCTCTATCGCGTATTCCGTGAAATATTCCGAGGCGCAAAATCATTTACCTGTAATTCAAACCTGTGTATCGACACAATCACTTACAAGGAACGAAGACCGTTTCATGCCATGAATGTGCTTTAAGTTTCAGAACAAAGGATAAACTTAACCCCTTTCATCCTGAATTGTTTGTACAGACTGAAAAATAAATTTATACACACGTATAGTGTCATTATCTTTATTTATGTTCACGGTTATGGACGTTACAACCGAGAGAAAAAACTCATTAACCCTAACATGGGAGCTTCCTTTACTTATAGGGGACACTATATACACCCCGACCACTTCAGCTTTTTAACGTGGTCAGACTGCATGGAGCACCCCCTCCCTTTCTCCCACCTCCTTCCAGTCCTATTTTTCCCCATATTCTTCTGTGAAGCTGAGCAGATTCCTCTGCCGAAAAAAGCAGCCAGGGCCCACTCTGAAACCTGTAATGTCTGCACCGTCTCTCCCCGTGTACCCCTTTTATCTCCCTCCCTTCATATCATCTCATTGTCTCTCTCACTTTAAAGGGACTCTCTACACACCCTGACCACTTCCGCTTTTTAAAGTGATCGGGCTGCATTGAGTGCACCCCATCTTCCTGTCCCGTTTTTCCAAAATCATTGTGTTACGCAGAAGAGTTTTGGTCGCCCACAGAAGCATCACCAGGAAGGCGGGATTTTATTATTCTGCCCTCTGGTCACCAAATCAGTCACTGATGCTGTCAACATGTAGAGCGTATGGACATCATCACAATAGGAAACATTGTAGGATACTGGAGCCAATGCATTGGTATTGCGCATGCGCACTCAGCACCAATCTGCCATTCTGTGCAGCCGATACGGAACTTGAGCACGATAGTGCGCCATTACCGAGCGATGTCCAATCTGCGCCATGTACTCAATGTAATATGCAAATTGTGTAAAAAAAAAAGCTGCAGGGAATTCTGCATTTAAGTATCCCTGAACTGAAGGGGAGGAGCTTCGCGCCGAGGGAGAAAATGTGAGTATTTTGACCCAAATTTTTAAAAACCTAATTGGGCAGAGATAAATAAAACGAGAATGTTTAATAGGAAGCGCTGTACCCAAATAGTGTGTATATACAATAAAGGCTTCACACGTCAACCCAGGCCCAACAGTTTGCCAGTAATGAATGGATAAGTCAATACTCCGGGAAGGAGCTTGTACCTTTGACGTGAGGAGTGTCGGCAGACAGGTGACCCCAAACAGCCCGTAAGGCAGAATAAGTGGAGCTCACAGCTCTCTGATATTGTGAGTGCACACTTTGCTTTATCAGAGAACTGCGAGCTCCTCTTATTCCACCTTACGGGCTGTTTGGGGCCACCCGTCTGCCGACACTCCTCACGTCAAGGGTACAAGCTCCCTCCCTGAGTATTGCCCTGGCTCAAGGATACTGCACTTAGAGGATTGCTTCGGGGCATAATCCTTCCAAAAGTCCACCTTGTCCGGTGGATAAACCGGTGGGATGCTGAATCGATTCACTAGACAAAACAATAGACTTCTTTGGCAGAATAAACCTCGGCAAATTAGAAGGACCTGCGTTGAGGATTGGGATTTTTAAAACTCTGTTCTCCAATCAACAGCAGGTTCCCAAAATCTCCTCCCTCTTCCTCCCAGCCGCTGTGTACCTTTACTCGATCTTAATTTGAGGACAAGCACCACCATCTGTGACCAACAGGAATTACGGATCCATTCATTACTGGCAAACTGTTCATCCTGGGTTGACGTGTGAAGCCTTTGCTGTATGTACACACTATTGGTGTAATAGGAAGCGCTGTTCCCCTTTCTCGTTTTATTACTATGGGGGTTTTTTAGAGCGCACCAAAATGTTGACGATATTTTGATGCTCTCTCGTTCACCACACATCAGGGAATCAAATTCCCCCACCCTCTGGTGATTTCAGCATTCACCACAGGGTCCCCGAAGTGCAGGGAATCGGCCGCCGAACATCCACCACAAACCCGCCAGCGTCCCATCAAATGCAGCCGACAAGCCGTCAGAAGGGTAAAAAAATAAAAATAAAAGACAATAAATACGCTTGAAAGTGTCAAAATTGAAATGCTGTTTGCGAAAGAACTACTGAACATAAATGTCTGGAATTTACATATAAGATCCTATGAATGATAATAAAAAGGGCTGTTACAGAAAACAAATCTGCTATTAAAAAACCCCACAGAATTAGTTTTGCTGAAAAACGCCTAAAACATCCTATAAAGTCAATAAATAAAGAGACTTTTTGCTGCAGATTAAAAGAATAAACGGTCTATTAGATATTGGATTAAAACGGGAATATTTTTACCATTGAAGCCTATGGGATTCGCCTGAAAAAAAAAGTCAAATGAAACCACTGAACAGCAGGGCATTTCGGCAACTTTTCATTGCTGTTCTGTGTCTGTGAATAGATTAACCATTGCTTCTCTATGGGGGATTTCACTGCCAGCAAACAGGAACCGTATTTGCAGGCAATTTGCCAAAATTTGGTGAACTGCCTGCTCTGTGAATAGCCGAATGGCCCCGAAATGTCACCGTACGGGGAAATTCACTGTTCAGTGACATTTCAGGGGCAGATCAGCTCTCTGTGAATAACCCCTTATGTTGTAAAAGGTGAAGGGTCAGGTCACCTCTGTGGGAATGAGAGCGAATCCGTTTATCTGTTTTCTTGTGCGCCACAGAATTTCCCTTTTTCATGTGCTATAATTGGGCAGATGCTCTCAGCACATCAGCCTAATTATTTAAGGGGGTAAAGCGAAGGGGGAGGGGTATATTTTACATATAGTGTCCCTTTAAAGGCACACTACCACTTACATAAGCTGTAACTAGATTACTTGTACATTACAAAGAAAACACCTTATAAAACACATGTTGCTGTTTTTTTCTCTTTGTTGTAATTGCATGTAAAAAGGAAAAATAAAATTAGTTTTTGTTTCTCCTGTTTCCATTTTGTGAATTTTTCTCATGAGGAAATATTTATCAAAATCGTATGGTGAGTTTTACTTTGTGGCTGTGCTTTATCCTATACAGTATTTAACAGTTAATGAGGTGGGGGAAGGAATGTTCAGATAAGGCAACATGGGGTGTATTGTGTTCTCCAGGCTACATGAGATAAGAGCTGGCAGCTGAATGAGATAAAACAAGGAGCTTTATAGACTTCTAATCTCCCCCTGGTGATGTCCTTTGAATACATCCCACACAATGGATGCACCCAGTGACACATATAGAGGAAAATATCACACAATGAATGCACCCAGTGACTTACAGAGTAAAATATTTTCTTAAAGGGATACTCTAGGCAACATGACCACCTAAGCTTTTTTAGGTGGTCATGATGACCTAAGTATGCCCTTTTCTTTCCTCACCCTTCCGCTGAGCCAATCGGCTGCAGTAGCTGGCGTGAGCGAGCTGTCGGCAAAAGTCAGCGGCTGTGATTAGGGTTGCGCGCATCCTCTTGCACGTAACACTAATCAAAGAAGGTGGAGCGGTCAACTTGAAGGTGGAGCGGTCAACTTCCGGGTTCAGTGAAAGAGGAGGGAGGCGCGGGACTAGAAAAGAACTGCTGTGTGAATCACACACACACAGCAGCCAGCAAACTGAAGTGAAAAAAAAGCGGAAGAGAGAGAAGAAGCAAGCACAGCGAGGGAGCATGGAGAGGTGAGTATGAGAACTTTTTTCAATATAACCATTTATTTACAGCTTAAATACACACACACAAACACACACGTCATTACAGCACATTGAGCACATTAATTTACTGGAATTGTTGGGGAGGCTCTGCCTCCCCTGCCACCCCTGCTTCATATGTGTTTTAGCATCTCTCCTGCTGCTCTGACAAATGATCTCTATATAAAAACGTTTGCGTTCGTCGACCGCAGGTGGCGGACGCAATGCGCATGCGCAAGTTTACCTGCGAGTGCGCACGCACGAGGAAAACAAACCGCCGGCTTTCGTTTCGTGAGGGGGGCCCGCACACCCCCTGGAGGCGGAGGAGGAAAACCGAGAATGCGGGGAGCAATGCCAGGCCTCCGATAATACGGTCACCCGGACATTCTGTGTCTCTCCCTAGGACAGAACCACTGCCTGCTCAGAGGGGACGGGCAGACATGAGAAGGTGACAGCTGTCACATCAGCCCGAAACCCCCTGTAACAGGGCGTCATTTAGAGAGGAATGAAAGGTCCTGTCCGGGGTTTATGGGTCACCTAGATTTCTCTTACATCTTCCGGAACCTCTAAGCACCTGGTTTTGCACTTTGCCTCAGAGGCAATTTAGTGCAGGTGAGGCAAACAGACATCGCTCTGGAACCTGGGGAGCAGACGGTCTCTATCTGCTGGAGCACAAGGTTGGTCATGCTAGTTTGCTGAAGCCTGACAAACACTAGGTTTGCACAGGTTGTTAGTCAGGGCTATTGTATGTTTAGTTAGTACCGGGACACGACTAGGAATTTTCTTTGCTTTTGAACTGTTTATTTTTGAGCAATATACAGTGTGGTGTATAACCTGTGGGTTGCTGCAATAAATGTACCACCGTTTGAAGAAAAGTCACTGGTCTGGTCTCTGAACCTTTCAAGAGTGCTCACCCCAGAGAGCAATTGCACCCGCTACCTATTTCCCAGCTAACACCCCCCACATGAAAAGATACCCAGACCCGGGCAGCTCCATCCACAGCCATAACATCATGTGTGTCTGTGTGAGATCAAACTACCCGGGGAGAAAATAAATCTGTGTAATATAAACACACTGTATAATATATATATAAAAACACTATAATCTAAAAGGTCCCATCAGTTTACAATCTAAGGGGTCCCATGAGCTTACAATCTAAGAGGGATCCTGTTCCCGTGAGCTTGCAATCTAAGGGGTCCTGTTCCCGTGAGCTTGCAATCTAAGGGGTCCTGTTCCCGTGAGTTTACAATCTAAGAGGGAAGAGGACCCTGCTCTAATATATAAATGCCTTTGTAATGCGCTGTCAGCTGCGCGCACACCGATCACAGCTGCTCACTTGGCCCTCCTGTTGTGGATGGGATGGCGACGGACGCATTACAAATGCATTTATATATGGAGATACTCTTGGATAGGACATTGAAAAACAAATATGTGGACATGATCTTTGTTTGAGGTGTATACATGTGTCTGTGGTGTATCAGGGTTATTCAAAGAGAATCAAAAAGTCACTGCACGTTCGGTGACTTCGTTCTCTTCAATTCGGTGCGATTTGGCGATACCATTTCGGCGACCCTGCAGTGTATTCAGCAAGCACCACAGGGCCGTCGTAGTGCAGGGAAAAGCCGCTGCAAACCCAAGGCTCACTGCAAAACCCAGCAAACTCACACTGAAACCCGCAAAAAACAACTGGATTAACTCCGCAGAACACGCTGGAGAAACCCGAGCAGCTGCCGGAAAAAGCCGACACCGCAGACGAATGGAGTGAAAAAAAACAGTACTCTTGAATGTTTGAAAAGTGAAACACTGTTTTCAAACGTACTACTGAACAAAAATATCTGGAATTTACAAATGAGATTCAATGAATGATAATAAAAAGGGCTGTCACAGACAAAAGGAAAAATGATTTTAAAAAAATAATCGGATAAAAATTTTCACAAAAATCCCAAAAAATGCATAAAAGATCCTAAACAAATCTATGAATAAAGAATCTTTTTACTGCATAATATTATAATAAACGATTTATTAGATATTGAATTAAAACGGGAATATTTTTAACATTGAAGCCTACGGGATTCACCTGAACAAACCTGCCGAATTAAACCACCGAACGACAGGGCAATTCGGCAACTTTTCACTGTTGGTTTTTGATCTCTGAATAGACGAAGCATTGCTTCTCTATGGGGATTTCACTGCCCATGAACAGGCACCTTACGTTATCCTTGGCTCGCTCAGCAGCTGTAAGTAAGTCCCGTAAGCCAGTGAGCTCCATCTCCAGGCGCTGTACATTCACCTCTGCAGCATCTCTGGATAGTTTCACCTCATCTAGCTCTCTGTGGCCATCTAGTAGCTGATCCTGGAGCCTGTGCACTTGCAGGCCAGTAGGGATGAGCCGAACACTCCCCGAGTTCAGTTCGAGCCCGAACCCGAACTTCCCATTTGTTCGGGACCGAACCCGAACTCGAACTCCATGCAAGTCAATGGGGCTGAAAACTCGGTTTTTTAGAGTGCCCTCCAAGAGGGCATATATGCTACATATTTGCCATAAAAGGTGTATGGGGGTCCGGGTAGTGCCCTGGGGGACAGGAAACAAGGACAAAAAGTAAAAAAAGAAAACGTTTTTAAAGGGACAGTGAGTTTTCCATGAAATAAGGGTTAAAAATAAAAACCAAAAATTCCTTCAAATATCGTGCCTAGGAGGTCCCCATAACCTGCCCGTGAAGTGGCGGATTTCTAGGATGTATAGAAACACTTAAAAACTAAAAAAATGACGTTTCATATGATGGTAAATGCTTTTCCTTTAATCTATCCATAAACAACTGCTTGGGGCGGCAGCCTGTATGAAAAGACATTTTAGGACGCGCAGAAAAAGTTTAGTGATGTTTTTTTGGCTAAATTATTGTGAAACTTATGCAGGCTTTGGATGAAAGTAACAATAGGTGCTTTAAAATTGGGCTTTTAGCATCGGCAACAGTGCCGTCACACCGTAACATAGTTACATAGTTACATAGTTATATAGGCTGAAAAAAGACATGCGTCCATCGGGTTCAGCCTCTCCCACATAACCTACTGCTGTTGATCCAAAAGAAGGCAAAAAACCCAGTCTGAATGCTTGCCAATATGCAACATACTGGGAAAAAATTCCTTCTTGACCCCAGAATGGCGTCAGATTTCTCCTTGGATCAAGAAGCTTTTACCCACATATTAAATATTATAACCCTTAATATTCTGTGTCTGCAGGAAGTCATCCAGTCGTTTTTTAAAAGTCTGTACAGACTCTGACCCAACCACCTCAACAGGCAGAGAATTCCACAGCTTTATTGTTCTCACCGTAAAATAACCCTTCCTATGCTTTAAGCTAAATTTTCTTTCTTCCAGTCTAAATGGATGACCCCTTGTCCTATTTATAGTCCTGTTAATGAATAGGTTATCAGACAATGGTTGATAATGGCCCCGTATATATTTATATAAGGTTATCAGATCCCCTCTAAGGCGCCGTTTCTCTAAACTAAACAGGTTTAAGCTTGTTAGTCTTTCCTCATAACTTAACCCTTCCATCCCCCTTATTAATTTAGTTGCCCGTCTCTGCACTTTTTCTAACGATATAATATCTTTTTTTAAGACAGGTGCCCAAAATTGCACGGCATATTCAAGGTGCGGCCTGACCATTGATTTATACAGAGGCAAAATTATGTTTTCATCCCGTGAGTGAACTCCCCTTTTAATGCATGCCAGTACTTTGCTGGCCTTGGCGGCTGCTGTTTGACATTGCACATTGTTACTTAGTTTGAAGTCTATGATTATTCCCAAATCCTTCTCCTGCTTGGATTTCCCTAACTCCGTACCATTTAGGGTATAAATTGCTTGTGTGTTCTTCACTCCAAAGTGCATAACTTTACATTTATCTAGATTAAATCTCATCTGCCATTTAAGTGCCTAGTCCCCCAATCTATCTAAATTCCTCTGCAGCGAAGTAACATCCTGCTCACATTGTATTACTTTTCCTAGCTTTGTGTCATCTGCAAACACTGATACATGACTTTCAATGCCTATCTCAAGGTCATTTATAAATAAATTGAATAGTATTGGTCCTATAACAGACCCCTGAGGGACACCACTTACCACTGGTGTCCATCTTGAAAATGTACCATTTATGACCACTCTCTGTACCCTATCTTTTAGCCAGTTTTCTATCCAAGAACAAGTATTTTCATCTAGACCATTTTCTTAATTTTAAAGTAGTAACCTTTTGTGTGGAACTGTGTCGAAAGCTTTGGCAAAATCTAAGTAAATCACATCCACTGCGACCCCCTGATCTATACTTCTACTTACTTCCTCATAGAACGTAATTAGGTTAGTCTGACATGATCTGTGTTTCATGAAACCATGCTGATTTTTGCCAATTACATTATACCTCCCAATAAATTCCTGAATATTATCCCTTAGTAACCCCTCAAATACTTTCCCAGCCACAGATGTTAAGCTCACAGGTCTATAATTCCCAGGCACAAATTTTAAACCTTTCTTAAATATAGGGACCACGTCAGCTTTTCTCCAATCCTCTGGTACTATTCCTGAAAGAAAAGAATCTTGAAAGATTAAGAACAGAGGTTTACATATTTCAACACATAGCTCTCTTAGTACTCGCGGGTGAATTCCATCTGGCCCTGGGGCTTTATTAACATTCACATTGTTTAATTTGTGTAAAACCTTGTCCTGAGTCAACCAGTCACTTTGTATTAGTAAGTTTTTATTAATGAATTTCATGTCTCCTGTTATAGGTTTCTCTTTGATAAATACTGAAGAAAAATAATCATTTAAAATTTCTGCTTTATCCTGATCTTCAGTTAACAATAACCCTGACTCAGATTTTAGTGAACCTACATTTTCACTCTTGGGTTTTTTAGAATTTATGTACCTAAAGAATCTTTTAGGGTTGGTCTTGCTCTCTTTGGCTATTTCTTTTTCATTTTCTAGTTTAGCCCATCTAATCGCATTTTTACATGCTTTATTGGCTGCCCTATATGCTTTATAGGATGCCTCAGATTTATCAAATTTAAAAGCTTTAAATGCCTTCTTTTTATTTTTCATTTCCTTAGTTACCTTCCTACTAAGCCACATTGGTTTCAGTCTGTTTCTTTTATATTTATTAACCAGTGGAATATATTGTGACGTGTACTTTTCTAGTGTTAGTTTAAAGATATTCCACTTATCCTCAGTGTTTTTCCCGTGAAAGAGTTTCTGCCAGTCAATGACATTGAGAGCTTCCTTTATTTTAATAAAGTTGGCCTTTTTAAAATTATATATTTTAGCATGCCCCTTATGAATGTGTTTTTTTGAGTTTATTTCAAAAGTCACCATATTATGGTCGCTATTTCCCAACTGTTCTTTTACATTAATATTTGAGAAAAGATCCACATTATTTGTTATAACCAGGTCCAGACAGTTATCCTCTCTAGTTGGTGTTTCTACCAGTTGTGACATGAAGGTATCATTTAAAATGTTCAGAACCGGATTCCCTTTGCTGAATTACTAGTCCCACTATCCCAATTTATGTCCGGGTAATTAAAATCTCCAATAATTAAAGTGCTACCATGATGTGCAGCCTTCCTAATTTGCTCTAACAGTTGTTCTTCCTCATCATTATCTATATTAGGTGGTTTATAGCATATGCCAACCAATAATTGACTTCCCTGTTTATTCCCCAACGAAATATTTACCCATAAGGATTCCACATTTCCCTCATCGCTTTCCAATTGTGTAATATTAGGCTTTAAATCCTGATTTACATATAAACACACTCCACCCCCTTTCTTATGTTTCCTATCCTTTCTAAACAATGTATAACCGTTTAAGTTTACAGCCCAGTCATGCGTTTCGTCCCACCATGTTTCTGTTATTCCTATAATGTCGTATTGCTTAGTGTATGCTATTACCTCTAGTTCCCCCATCTTGTTATTGAGGCTCCTTGCATTAGCAAGCATACATTTAATGTTGTCTCTACCCACACATGCTGAATGCGACTTTACATTACATGCCTCCACTGTTCTTACATTACCCACCCCCAGCTCCACCCCCCTTAGTCTGAACTGAAACCCTTCCGCTATCTGCTCTGTCTCCATTTTGTAAGATACTGTATCCCTCCCCCCTTCCACTAGTTTAAAGTCTCCTCCAACCTTTTAACCATCCTCTCCCCTAGCACAGCAGACCCTCTTCCATTCAGGTGCAATCTATCACAACTATACAGATTGTACCCCAGTGCAAAATGAGCCCAGTGCTCTAAAAACCCAAAGCCCTCCTTCCTGCACCAAGCTTTAAGCCACGCATTGACCTCCCTAATCTCCCGCTGCCTTTCCACTGTAGCACGTGGCACAGGTAGGATCTCAGAAAATACTACCTTGGAGGACCTCTTCTTCAGTTTACTTCCTAATTCCCTGAAATCATTCTTCAGGTCCTTCCATCTTCCGCTTACTTTGTCATTGGTACCAATATGGACCATGACAGCTGGGTCATCTCCAGCCCCTCCCAATAATCTATCAACTCTGTCAACCACATGCCTAACACGGGCACCCGGCAGACAGCAAACTGTCCGGTTAAGGCGATCAGCGCGACAGATTACCCTGTCTACTCTCTTAATAATAGAGTCCCCTACCACCACAACCTGTCTAGGCTTACTTGCCCTCTTTATCCCTCCCTTACTTGGTGGGCTGATCCCCCGGCTGTTAGAGGGAGCAGCCTCCAGTACTGCTACACCTGAGCTGCTGCACCCAACATCTTCGCTCAAGGGGCAAATCTGTTGGTGTGCGCAAGATCAGGACTAGCCAACCTTTTCCTCTTCCCTCCCCCCCTGCTACCACGTGTCACTGACACCCAGCTACCAACCTGTTCCCCGGTTAACTCCACTCCTCCCACACCCCTAGATTCCTCAACTATACTTTGCTCCGTGAGAAGCAGGCTCCTTTCAAGATTGTCAATCTGCCTCAGCGTTACGATTTGCCCTTCCAGATCTCCAATACGAGCTTCCAGAAGAGCTACACGTTCACACTTGCTACAGAGATATGGACCCTGGAAGGATTCCTCCAGACATGCATACATGCAGCAGGATGTGCACTGGTCAAACCTTCAAGCTTGCTAACACTCATACCCAAAACAAGATATCAAATATATAAACAACAATTGATACCTGTTATTTAAACTCCTGTTTTTAACTCCACTTGAAAATAGCCCACTTGAAAGTAGACCACCTCAAGCCCCTGTGAGCAAGCTCAGTGAGTTGCCCCTGAGATTATGTAGCCATACAAGTGAAATCACCTGACAGGCTACACGCCCCCAATTAACAAGTCACCAGCCACCCAGGGAAAAAAAAAACAACCAAAAAGCACAACAGAAAAAAAACAGCAGAAAAAAAAACAAAATGAGAAATTAAATTGACAAATAAACCAGAGGTTTCTCTCCCTCTAAAGATACAAACCAGACCAGTACAGGTAGAATTCCTGTTTTTAACTCCACTTGAAAATAGCCCACTTAAAAGTAGACCACCTCAAGCCCCTGTGAGGAACCCCTCTGAGGATATGAATCTGATACAAGCGTCAGTGGCAGTGCACCCAGATATTGTGCCTTTAGTGCCAGGCATGCAAGTACTATCATACAGTAACCCCTCTGTGGTATTGTGGAAGAGTGCAGGGGTGGACCATGCGGTCCTATATTAAAAAGATATGCATCTGGTAAAGGAGTCAGTGCACCCAGATATTCTGCCTTTGGTGCAAGACTGCCAGGGCAGCAAGTATCATCATACAGTAACCTCTCTGTGGTATGGTGGAAGAGTGCAGGGGTGGACCATGTGGTCCTATATTGAAAAGTTTTGATCTGGTAATGGGCGTCAGTGCACCCAGATATTGTGCCTTTAATGCCAGGCCAGCAAGTATCATCATACAGTAACCCCTCTGTACTACAGTATTGTGGAAGAATGCAGGGGTGAACCTTGCGGTCCTATATTGAAAAGTTTTTTATCTGGTAATGGGAGTCAGTGCACCCAGATATTGTGCCTTTGGTGCAAGACTGCCAGGCCAGCAAGTATCATCATACAGTAAGGCTGGGGTCAGACGAACGCAGTGTTAACGTCCGTGTTGCCCGCACATAAGTACGTCCGTGATAGCATACAATTGTGTTAAATGGAGCCCCACACACGAAGTACATCCGCACAAAAGTGCGGGGACTGACGGACGCTGCAAACGGACGCAGGTTAGACAAGACCGTAATACTGCTAGAAGAGTGATGCAACAAGGTCAGACGGACTGCATTTATACGTCCAGCATTTTTGACGGACAGAATGTTCTTTCATTGTAATTTATTATCCCTGCTACATCAGTCAAAAAATACGTCAGTGAAAAAAACCGACTGTGTGTGGCCACTACCTTGTCGTCAGTCAGTAAGTACGTCCGTACTGCACGGACGCACAGTCCGTAGAAAATGCGCTCATCTGACCCTAGCCTAACCCCTCTGTGGTATTGTGGAAGAGTGCAGGGGTGGACCATGTGGTCCTATATTGAAAAGTGTTTTTTTTTATCTGTTAATGGGAGTCAGTGCTCCCAGATATTGTGCCTTTAATGCCAGGCCAGCAAGTACCATCATACAGTAACCCCTCTGTGGTATTGTGGAAGAGTGCAGGGTTGGACCCTGCGGTTCAAAAAATTAAAATGATAAAAATCTGGCACAGGCGTCAGTGCAGCCAAATATTGTGCCTTTCATGGCAGCAAGTGCCTTCACACCGTAACCCTTTTGTGGTATTGTGGAAGAGTTCAGTGCTGGAGGTTTTGTGAATGCAGAAGAGGACATCCCCTATCTATTCCATTACTTCAGCATCAGGGGATTGATAACTGCTGATCCAGGACTGATTCATTTTTATAAATGTCAGCCGGTCTACAGAGTCGGTGGACAGACGCACTCTTTTGTCTGTGACAAAACCTCCAGCGGCACTGAACGTCCTTTCAGAGAGCACTCTAGATGAAGGGCAACCTAGTAGCTGCTGCATAGCATATTGGCTAAGTTCTGGCCAGTGATCCAATCTCAACACCCAGTAAGCCAGTGGATCATCTGCTGGAAAGGTATCCAGGTCTGCCCTTGCCCCTAGGTAGTCCTGCACCATATGGTGAAGACGCTGGCAATGGGTGCCTACATTTGACGTCCTTGGGCGTCGTGGACTAAAAATTTTTTAAAAAGCATCAGTCAAGCGGCCCTGGCCTTCACCGCTATTTCTCTGATCACCTGCAGCCTCAGAAGCACGTGTGTCAGCACTTGGTAATCTACCAGTGCCTGGAAAGGTGTTACACAAGTGTCGCTTTAGAGCGTCCTCAAGTTTTGTCATCCTGTGCTCCCTCTGTGCGGGCAGGATGAGCTCTGCAACTTTCCCCTTGTATCGTGGATCAAGAAGGGTTGCCTACCAGTAATGATCCCTCTCCTTGATAGCACGAATCCTGGGGTCTTTTAGCAAGCTTTGCATCATTAAGGAGCCCATGCAGCGTAGGTTGGAGGTGGCATTAGCTGCCGAGTCTTCCTGGTCAATGAGGATGACCGTATCGTGCACTTCCTCCTCCCAGCCACGCACAAGCCCTTCTGTTTCTGGGCACACAAAACCCTTCCTTGAGGAATCCCCACCTTCAATGCCCCCACTACTTAAATAGTCCTCCTCAGCCTCATCCTCCTCCTGTCTGATCTGAGTAGGACCCGCTGGAATGCTGTCTGCGGAAAGACTGGGGCCTTGAGAGCTAGGGAAGACCTCCTCTTCCTCCTGCTGCTCTGCCTCTAGAGTCACATCTATAATTCCCCGCAGAGTGTGCTCCAGCAGGAACACTAAAGGAATTGTGTCACTGATGAATGCACTGTCCCTGCTCACCATCCTCATTGCCTCCTCAAATGGTGACAGTACAGTGCATGCATCCTTGATCATCAGGCACTGCGGGGGGGGGAAAACAAATTGACCTGAACCTGTCCTTGTGCCATACTCACACAGGTACTCGTTGATGGCCCTCTGCTGCTTGTGCAGACGCTGCAGCATTGCTTATGTCGAGTTCCACCTGGTGGGCATGTCACAGATCAGACGGTTTGTGGGAAGGTGAAATTCTCTTCGAATTTCTGCCAGGCAAACGCTTGCTGGGAATGACCGTCTGAAGTGGCTGCAGACCTTTCTGGCCTGGATGAGAAGCTCTGGCAGCCCTGGGTACTTGGTTAGGAAACGCTGTACCACTAGATTTAGGACGTGTGCTAGGCATGGTACATGCGTCAATTTACCCTTGCGTAGGGTGGAGAGAAGGTTGCTGCCATTATCACAGACTATCATTCCCAGCTGAAGCTGGCATGGTGTTAACCATCTCTGCACCTGGCCCTGCAGAACGGACAGAATTTCTGACCCGGTGTGGCTCCTGTCCCCTAAACAAACCAGCTGAAGCACAGTATGGCTTCTTTTTGCTTGAGCCATTGCGTAGACCCGGTCAGGCGTCGGTTTAACTGCCACTTCGCCAGAGACAGAGAAGGAGGAGGAGGAAGAGGAAGAGGGAGAGGTGGTGGTGGAGCAGACAGACCTCATACAAGCAGCTTTCTGGAGGCGTGGTGGATGAACAAGCTCCAGCACAGAGCCCCGTATTGGATCCCTTCCAGCTGCAATCAAAGTTACCCAGTGTGCCGTGAAGGAAATGTAACGACCCTGTCCATGCTTGCTGGACCACGTGTACCACATGCACTTTGCTGCTGACTGCCTTTCCCAATGACTCGATAACATTGTCTCCCACATGCTGATATAGTGCTGGAATGGCCTTGCGTGAAAAGTAATGGCGATTTGGAACCTGCCAATGTGGTACAGCACATTCAGCAAATTCACGGAAGGGAGCAGAGTCCACCAGCTGGAAAGACAGCAGTTGCAATGCGAGTAATTTTGCTAAGCTGGCATTTAGACGCTGTGCTTGGGGATGGTTGGGACTATATTTTTTCTTACGCTGCAGCAGCTGCGGCAACGTAATCTGACTGCATAAATCTTCAGCTGATGGGATGATGTCACATTGTGAGGAAGGACCTGGTACATCCATTACTGTAGCATCAACCCTGTCAGTGGAGGTTGTAGGCAATGTCATGGCCGGAGATACAGTGGGGATAGAGACAGATGAGGAGGAGGAGGACCTACACAAAGTTTTGCGCCAACGGGATGTGTGGCAGGTGTTCATATGTCACCTCAAGCACGTGGTACCCAAGTGTCCGGTGTCTTTCCCACGCTTGAGCCTCATCTGACATAGATTACAAATAGCAACGGTGGGGTCTGCTGCACATTTCTTAAAGAACTCCCAGACAGCACAGTTCCTGCATGTGTGCTTTGAGACAACTGCTCTCTGCACCTGAGCAGCTCGGACATCTGATGCCTTGGACTGGCCAGAGCTACGGTTGGTCATAGAGGATGTTGTGCCTCGTGTTTGTTGTGCCTCCTCCTCACTTGATTCCTCTGTTCGATCAGGCACCCAGGTGGAGTCAGTGACCTCATCATCAGTATCATCATCACCCCCTATCTCCTCATCACTGGAGCCAACTTGGCAGCATGCTGCAGCTGCTGGAGCAACATGAGTGCCAGTTATTTGTGTGTCATCACTGGCACCCCCTTCCTCTAGGTTGATTATACTCCCTTCCTCAACCTCAGAGATTGAATCAGAGCACTGTACTTGCTGCACATCCTCAAGCAGCATGTCACTGTCATTGTAGTCAAACAATTCAGCTGACTCCTCCGTGTGTGATAGCGAGGCTACGGCAGGAGTAGCTGTGGACATGGAGGCTGCATTAGATGCTTTGACAGCTGAGGTGGACTGTAAAGCGCTACAAGCCTGGCTGGCAGAGGACTCGGAGGAGGAGGATGGCCTGGTTAGCCAATCCACCAAATCCTCTGTATGTTGCTGATGCTTAAGAAGACGACCAGCACCAGTTGGAAAGGACAAGCGTGCCCCTGCAGAGGATGCACCACGTCCACCACGACCAGAGGCACAGCCTCCCGACACAGGGGTTGCTTGCCCTCTTATCTGTGTCTGGGAGCGTCTGCCTGTCCTTTTTGTACTTTCAGACATGGTGAGTGATATATAGATTAAATATATACAGAACTCTGATTCAACTCTGGTATAAAGATTTACAGAACTCTGGTATAACTCAGTGAGATACCCTGATAGCTGGCAGCGAGTGACAAGACACAGATTACAATTCCCAGAAACCTCCTATAAGTCACTGATGGGTGGCAGTGAGAAGACACAAACTACAATTCGCATAAATTTGCTAGAAGTATGTGGGACCCTCTAATGGGTGGCAGTTAGAAGACACAGATTACAAGTCGCAGAAACCTCCTATAAATCAGTGTGACCCCCTGATGACTGGCAGTGAGAAGACACAAATTACAATTCGCATAAATCTGCTAGAAGTATGCGGGACCCCCTGATTGCTGTCAGTGAGAAAATACAGATTACAAGTCGCAGAAACCTCCTATAAATCAGTGTGACCCTCTGATGTGTGGCAGTGAGAAGACACAAATTACAAGTCTCAGAAACCTATAAATCAGTGAGAGCCCCTGATGGGTGGCAGCCAGTGAGAACACACGGATTATAACAATACCCAAATATTTTGTAGTAATTACTGACGCCCAAAATACTGCGTGGCACTAGCTGTGTGACAAGACACAGATCACCTCAATTCCCAAATATTTTGTAGAAATTAGTGACCCCCAAAATACTGCGTTGCACTGGCTGTGTGACAAGACACAGATCACCTCAATTCCCAGATATTTGGTAGAAATGAGACCCCCCCAGTAGCGTGGCAGACCGGCAGTAAGAACACAGAACAACAATCTCCTATGAAATCTCCTCTCAAATGCGTGCAGAAGCGCTGCGTGGAAACCTTATATAGTGTGCTGCGGGACTTAGCTCTGTGAGCCCATGATTGGACAAAATTTGCCCAATCAGGACTCTGAGCCGTGATTGGCATAGTCTTGAACCTGTCTTGCACCTGACCTGTGGTCAATTACAAGCTTCAGGCCAGTGGAAAAGTGCATTGTGGGCGAACAAGCGGCGAACATGCGGAAATGTTCGTAGTTCGCGAACAGGCTATGTTCGATGCGAACTCCGAACCGAACAGCTCATCCCTACTTTTGAGTCCCATTGACTTGCATTGAGTTCGGTTCGCGTTCGAACTTGAACTTTTGAAATTGTTCGAATTCGAATGTGAACCCAAGACGGGGGTGTTCGGCTCATCCCTATTCTCTACCAGCTCTGGATGAGCATCTGGTTTCATTGAAAGCAACCTGGGAAAAGGTTAGGGAAGCCATGGAGACCAGTATAAGAAAGCAGAAGGAGAAAGAAGACAGACGTAGAAGGCCTGCTCCTGTGTATGTAGCAGGGGATAGAGTCTGGCTTACCACTCGTAATATAAAACTTCTGGTCCAATCTATTGTTATGGACAGGGGCGGACTGACTAGTCGGTCATTTCGGACCCAGGCTGAGGGCCCGGACCTTGCCCGCTGTTAATCGGCCCGAAATAAAGCAAATCGTGATGACCGCAGGCGGGTGGTCATTGCGATTTGCAAAGGATGTCACCTGGTTAGGAAAAATCAGACGAGTGAAGGGGCCCAAAGATGGCGAGAGGCCTCGCGGCTGCCTAACTTGTCTGCCGCAGGTCATGAGGGGCCCCTAATGAAGCTCACCAGGCCAATGCACTGAAGCGAGGGGTGGGTGGTTCGAAACCTTCAAATTTTGTTTGCAAGATGTGCTATTAATGCTAATAAATTATAAATATATATAAAAACACAATCAAAAACTGATAGTACTAGTGCTATTCAATACATTATTGTGATGATCACCTTAAATATGTGAAATTAATTGCTTACACTCAATTGCAGGGCAGTGCTTCGCAGCATGTACTGGGAAGGGCTTGATTTGATTCAGCAAATGAAGACAATAGGAACCAGTAGTGGGTACAAATTTATTTATTTATTTATTTATTTATAAAGGATTTTACCAGGAAGGATACATTGAGATTTCTCTCGTTTAAAGTATGTATGTCCTGGGTTCAAGAACATGGTTACAGAAATACAAAATAGTAAAATGCAAGAAATTAACACAAAACAAATATACAGATTAACAGAAAATAAATATGTAGGAAATAGTCACTATGTACATGTTTACAGGTGCATTCTGTATATAGTCATTATGTTACATGTTACAGGTGCATTCCTTATTGAGGTACAGTTGTGTTCAAAATTATTCAACCCCCAATGCTGTAAAGGGTTTTAGGGAATTTAGTGTACATTTGTAATTGTATTCAGAATGAAATCCTACAAGGACTTTTAAAGAACCATATGCAACTAAAATGACATCAATTGGTTTTGTAATACAGTAGTAAATGTTTCTTTTGTGAATTCTTCATTGACACAATTATTTAACCCCTTAAAGACTACCACTCTGAAGAACAGAGGTTCATTCAAGTGTTTTCAATCTGGTATTGAAAACACCTGTGGATGTCATGGAGCAGCAATAAAGCACAATAAGCACCAATTAGGCAGCTTTAAAATGACTGTGATACTCAGCTCCTTCTAGACATTTACTGGTGTGGTTACAAACATGGTGATGTCAAGAGAATGGTCCAGGAAGACAAGAGAAGAGGTGATTACTCTTCACAGGAAGGGCAATGGCTATAAGAAGATTGCAAAGATGTTAAACATACCAAGAGAGACCATAGGAAGCATCATTCTCAAATTCAAGGCAAACGGCACTGTTGAAACGCTACCTGGTCGTGGCAGAAAGAAGATGCTGACTTCGACTGCTGTGCGCTACCTGAAGCGTAGAGTGGAGAAAAGTCCCCGTGTGACTGCTGAGGAACTGAGAAAAGATTTGTCAGATGTGGGTACTGAAGTTTCAGCTCAGACAATACGGCGCACACTGCGTAATGAAGGCCTCCATGCCAGAACTCCCAGGCGCACCCCCTTGCTGTCTCCAAGAATAAGAAGAGTCGACTGCAGTATGCCAAAAGTCATGTGGACAAACCACAGAAGTTTTGGGATAGTGTTCTGTGGACTGATGAAACAAAATTAGAACTGTTTGGGCTCATGGATCAACGCTATGTTTGGAGGAGGAAGAACAAGGCCTATGAAGAAAAGAACACCTTGCCTACTGTGAAGCATGGCGGGGGTCAATCATGCTTTGGGGCTGTTTTGCTTCTGCAGGTACAGGGAAGCTTCAGCATGTGCAAGGTACCATGAATTCTCTTCAGTACCAGGAGATATTGGATGACAATGTGATGCAGTCCGTCACAAACCTGAGGCTTGGGAGACGTTGGACCTTTCAACAGGACAATGATCCCAAGCATACCTCCAAGTCCACTAGAGCATGGTTGCAGATTAAAGGCTGGAACATTTTGGAGTAGTCATCGCAGTCACCTGACTTAAATCCGATTGAGAACCTCTGGTGGGACTTAAAGAAAGCAGTTGCAGTGCGCAAGCCTAAGAATGTGACTGAACTGGAGGCTTTTGCCCATGACGAATGGGCGACGATACCCGTAGATCGCTGCAAGACACTTGTGTCAAGCTATGCTTCACGTTTAAAAGCGGTTATAACTGTAAAAGGATGTTGTACTAAGATTGAATGTCACTTGGGGGTTGAATAAAACTGATAATGATGTGAGCACAGAAAAGACATTTGTGGTTATTTCACTATAAATGTTATGTTATGTTATATTTGTCTGACCTACACGTGCCTCTTTGATTTAATTGTAAGCAAGATGACTGAATGATCAAAATCAATGTCAAACTGGCCAAAACACTCAATTTCAGTGGGGGTTGAATAATTTTGAACACAACTGTATATGAGGTAAAAACACCACTGGCTAAACCCACCTCTCCCCAGAACCCCCCCCCCCCAACAGATTTGGTTTATTTGCCCTCCCCCCCCCCCCCACACACACACACACACACACACAGAAGCACCCCAAAGCAGCACCAATTTAATTTATGTTATTACTCTACTTGCCCCTACTGGAGAAAAACCTCATTTATTACCCACCCCCTTCCCAATACAAAAAACATTTATTTGCCTGCCTCCTGGAAAAATTACTTTATCCCCCCCCCCCCGGAAAAAAAACCCCACACTTTTTTCCAGGGAGGAAAATAAATCTATTTGTGTCTCAGGAAAGAAATTACTTTGTTTGACGCCCTCTACCCCTTACGAGGCTGAAGTTAGTTTCTTATTCGGCCAGTTACTTATTCGTGGAAGTTGGTTTCTGATTCGGTTGAATTCTAAGTATGTAAAATTTCAAAAGAAACCTGATTTTAGATGGTAAATTGTCATTGTGCCAATGATTTTAACATGGATTCATATAGAGGTGGATGCCCTCTACCATACAATGTCAAATTTAGCCTGGCCCAACTGCAATTTGGGCAGAAAAATCAGTGCCAACTGTGCCATGGGTGCTGATTTTTACTATTTTGAATAAGTAACTGATGTCTTCAAAGGGTTAATTGCCATTGGGCCACTGAATTCAACATGATTTATATAGAGGTGGATGTCCTCTATCAAACACAATTGTCTTCAGCCTGACCCAATTGCAAGTTGCCACGAAAACAGTGCCAACTGTGCCAAGGGTGCTGATTTTTACTGTTTGGTTTTTTTTTTGTGTTAATAATTTTTATTATGAGAGACAGTCATCAAAACAAAGCACGAAAGAAGATGGCCTCGCAGGGCCACAGCAAGTCATCAGAAAAGAGAAAGGATTGGCCACGCGGGGCCATATCTCGTCATCTGCAGTAAATCAACCGGATTAATAAAACGGCATCGAACTAACACTAGTATATATTAAAGGGCCTCGTAGGGCCGTATGAAGTCAGCAATGAAAAGTCAGCGGAAGAAAAATAACAGCACAAAAAACATTCAGCTGGAGACATCCAGTAAAATAAGGGGGGTAGGGAAGTGAGAGAAATGGGGGAGAGAGGAAAATAAAAAAAAATAAAACGGGAAGGGGTAATGGCATGGCCAAAATTGTGCCGTCCCTGGTGTAATCCCTTAGTCCCAAGGACCGTGGGAGACCATGGGAAATAGGTGGCACTAGGCCCAGGTACTTGGGGGCCAGACCGGGCACCAGGCCACGGCAGAACTCCAAGACAACCCGTGAAAAGCCAACACAAAAATAAAATAAAAACAGCGTAAGAAGTAAAAAACGAGAGTCAGTTCAATCAGGGTAAGTGCGAGAAGAAGAAAAAAAATAAAAATAATAAAAAGAGTGAAAAAGGTAACATCAGCCGTTATCACGAAACGGAAATTCTTCTACTGCAGGCAGGGCGTCGGCAGACAGGCCAAGATTCGCATCACATGGAGCCCCTTCGACAAGGGACATTACTTGCAGCATCCCGTGGGCATCCCAGTCATGCCGAGGTACCTCACAATGGTTGCGGCAAACAGATAGCTCCCGGGCCAGCTCTACCACAGCAGGGGTCACAGCACTGGACCAGGGTTGGCGCTCCAGCCCGTTGGCCGTCAGCTTCTTCAAGCTCCGCCGCGATCCCAACACAGACAGCGCAGGAAGAGACAAGGCAGACTGCACGGGGTCCAACGCTTCCCTGCAAATTCCTTCAGGCGGCAGCTCCACTCCAACACTCTGCTCCGGGGCTGTTCCCTGATGCAGGTGGTCGACCAAGGGCACGGGACTCACAACTCCGGCTCCGCACTCCGCCTCGTCATCGGAAGCCCTCAGATCTCCGACTCTGCTAGTGGGTAAGTTCTCTTCTGCCGCACACAGGCATGAGGTCAGCGGCTGTCACCATCCCCGCAGCACGGCCATCATCTGGCACCAGGTCCCCTTCGTAAGCGGGCACAGATCGACCCCCTCCAGCATTGCTAAACAGGCCTCAAGGCCCTCCATTACAGCCATCTTCATTGTAGGGGGGAGGGGGAATGACCCGATGCCCAAGCTCACAGCGTCGTCCATCCTTCCTGATCTGTCCCTGAGGAGTGGATGGGGGACAGGGGCCCTCTGTCCCCTCAATTCTCAACGTGGGCCAGCTAGGGAGAAATCCACCAGGAGGCACAGCAAGGAGGTGATCAGGCCGTGGGGTAAGCCCCAAGATGGCCGCCGGCAGGTCTCCTCAGTAATAAATCACCTGGCAATCGTCCGTCTCAGGTCCGGTGGGGGGGCAGAACAGGCCCCGGACAGCACATCCCCGATGGCTAGCCACTCTGGGCTCCAAAAGTATTGGTCTCAGCGGGAAAAGGTGCCTGCAAGAACCCATAGAGAGAACGACGGGCCGGATCTCCACAGACTCACGTCCTCTCTCTTCAGCAGCCAGCCACGACCCTCCGATTTTTACTGTTTTGAATAAGTAACTGATGATTTCAAAGGGTTAATTGCCATTGGGCCACTGAATTCAACATGGATTTATATAGAGGTGGATGCCCTCTATCAAACACAATTGTCTTCAGCCTGGCCCAATGGCAAGTTTGCCACGAAAACAGTGCCAAATGCCCTATAAGTACAGATTTTCGTTATTTTCAATACATTGTTTTCAAAGGGTTAATTTCCATTGGGCCACTGATTTCAATATGGATTTTTGTAGTTTAGTAGGAGCATTAGTAGGTATTTTCATTAAAGGGTGAATTCAGGAGATCTGTTCAGGGAAGGGAACGATCTAGACAAAATTGCCGATTTGGAACGTGAGTTGAATGGGAGAAATTTTCTGTTTTTTCTATTTTGTTCTAGATAGTTTTCCAGCATTCTTTTTTGTTAATAAACCTGTATAGTAATGTACTGTATATTCAAATTAATATATTTAAATTAAAAAAAATTGTTTTTTTCAAAATATTTATTTTGCAATAAAATAATAAAAAGACAGCAGTACAACAGACAAATGTAAAAGAAAAAAATGTAGACAGCAAGAGTCCACGAAGGTAATATTCTTAAAAGGTGGGGGAATGGTTGAGCGCTCTAATATTCAGGGTAGCAATACCAGGGAGGCGGTTGTGTCAGTAGGAAATGCTTGAACAGGGCGCCATGGCAGGCTAAAAAAAAAAAAAAGGAGGAGGGGGGGGGAAGGGTGGTGGGTCGCCCCCAAAAAAAAAAAAAAAGTGGAGGCCTCCTTTTATCTGCACATTGTAATTGGGGTAATGAGGGAATATCACACACCCTGGCCATGGAACAGCTGAGAAGCCAATTGTCCCATTACTTTTGGTCTCTTAACAAGTGGGAGGCACATCTGCAAACTGCTGTAAGTCCTACACCGTTCACCTGAGTTGCATGTACATACCCTCAAATTAAAGCTGACAGTCTGCAGTTAAAGCACATTGTGTTTGTTTCATTCCAACTCCATTGTGGTGGTGTATAGAGCCAAAGATGTTAGAATTGTGTTGATGTCCCAATATTTCTGGACCTGACTGTAATATATATATATATATATATATATATATATATACACACACACAACATAATTTTTTTCATGTGTTTGAGCTTTTGGGTGCACACCCTAATGCAATAGGCTGCGCACGCCTATGATGATGGCGCATCTGTGACTGTGAGCATGATGTGAGCTGGCCTGGACAATATATATACGCATGATGTGAGCTGGCCTGGGCAATAGGGATGAACTGTTCTGATTCGGACGGTTCGGAGTTCGGCCCAAACTTTGGCAGTTCGAAAGTTCGCGAACTTTGAACTTTTTGGGCGTGTTCGGTTCGAGGAAAAAAAAGAAATTTTGAAAAAAGTATAAAAAATGCTTAAAAAAATTACAAAAAAATCTAGAAATAAAGAGACGCTTTACTGCGGAATATTATAAGCAATGGTTTATTAGATATTGACTTAAAAACTAATGTCTAGGTGCAAAGATTCTCACCTCTAAATTACCTTTTTTTTTTTTTCAAACGGCGTAAACAGATGTTTAAGGCTGGGGTCAGACCAGCGCACTTTTAACGTGCGTTCTGGCGCACATAATTACGGCCGCACTAGCAGCAGATGACGGGCAATGACTGCCAATATACGATGTACGGCCGCACAAAAGTCCGACCGTGCAACGCAAGTGGAATTTGAACGCATTTTTCTGAGAACGCTGAACCGCTAGTACTGACGTACTGAGTGCGCAGCTGCGGCATGTTTGCGTGATTAGGAGATGTCAGACGCTGCTAATGTCCAGCCTACATAACGTCCAGACGCAAAAAGTTTTATTGACGATCCGTACAAAATCACGCCCGAAAATACGCGTCGTTTGACCGTTTTTGTGCATTCTGTGAAAAAATACGTCAATGCGTTCGGACGCACTTTTTCACATTCGCGGGGAAAAATGCTTTCGTCTGACCCTAGCCTTAGTCTGGTCTAACCAATTTGATACATTTTATGTAGAATGAAGGTGTGGGGTGTCTGCTTCTGTTCTGAGTGAGTAATTTCCCTCCTAAAACTTCCTAATATGCTGAACTTAACTGCTGTGTGGAAAAAAAACAAAATTTCCTCATTGCCCGCTTTTAACATCTAAAGCAATGTTATTTTTTACCTCGGGATTAAACATTCACAGGGTTATTCAGAGAGCGGTTTAAAGCAGGAGAATAACTGGAGAAGTGAAAATTCTAGGTCAAAATAGCCAAACCAGAAAAATTCTCCCATTTATCTCACTTTCCAAATCGGCTATATGGTCTAGATTGTTCTCTTCTCCTGCCAGTTCTCCTGGCTTTCACCTCTCTCTCAGGGTTGTTCAGAGAAAGGTGAAAACCAGGAGAATGGCAGGAAAAGAGAACAATCTGGACCAAATGAGATCCTTTTTTTCTTATGAATATACATTTCACAACTTTAATCACATTAAAAAAATGGTATCAAAGCCAAGGAACAAAAAAAATGAACAAAACGATTTAAAAAACGCTAAACTGACCCGAATGGTCTGACTTTAAAAATAAAAACCAGAACAAAAAGGTTTTAAAAAAACGGAAAAATAGTTGATCAAAATGATCTGAAATGAAAAAAAATAAAATAAAATGATTTAAAACAGACAAAAAAATAAATTAACCCTTTCGCTGCTGAGGCATTTCACGGCTTCCCTTCACGCCTGTGTGCGGCACTGCGGTCTGCTGCTGAGCTAATTTTTAACAGTTTCGCTCCTCTTGTTTAAATGCGTTTTTTTGAAGCCTTATTTTATAATATGACCCAGACATATTATATATCGTTCTTTCCGGCAGACTCGGTAGATGATTCATAATATATCATTATCATATGTATGCGTCATGTCCTGTCTGTATATTATAACAAAAAAATGCAATAAAATTAGAATTTTCAATGTTTGTTTTACAAGGTGTAAAGTGTTTTTTTCACATTTTAACATGCGAGTGTTTGTGGTTATATTTTAGGAGTTGCGCTTGTTAAGGGGACTGGTTATATTTTTTTGGGTGAAAAGTACACTATTTTTAACAAACGCACCCCATACAAAAATCCTTAGTGCAGCATCATTGTTCACATTATAATTGAAATGGGAACAATATTGCTGCATTAACAAAACAAAAAACCTATTTTTTTTTTATATTTAAATTTTTATAATTTTTAACATTGTCATGTTTGGTATTGTTGGAAAGGCCATGCTCTGGTCGATCCAAAGATACCAAACATTAACCAACCGATAGCTGCTGCGGATCGGTAGATAGGGGATTCATTGGAACCCCCTATCTCTACCATTGGTTGCAGTTAGGGGTTAACTCCAGAACTGACGTCATTGTGACGAGGTCTTGGGACTGTCGGCAGCTGCCGTTCCCCCACGCTGTTGTCTTCCTGCAAAGACGTGACCATGTTGGCGGGCAGCGTCTTAGCGGGCAGCGGTGGGAGAGAGAGAGCTCATAGCTGGGAGGAGGTGTTGCGTGAAGCTGCAAACAGGGACAAATAAGGCTAGGGTCAGACTGAGGCAGTGCGAACGCGCGTTCTGGCGCACTTAATCACGGCCGCACTAGCAGCAGATGCCGGGCAATGACGGCCAATATACGAAGTACGGTCGCACAAAAGTCCGGCCGCGCAACGCAAGTGGAAAATGAACGCATTTTTTCGAGAACGTGAAACCGCAGGTACTGACGTACAGAGTGCGCTGCGTCCGCTAGCGGCGTGTGTGCGTGATTAGGAGACGTCAGACGCTGCTAATGTCCGGCTAACATAACGTCCAGACACAAAAAGTGTTTTATTGATGATCCGTACAAAATCACGGACGAAAATGCGCATAGTATGACCACTATCGCGTATTCCGTGAAAAAATGCGTCCATTCGTTCGAACGCACTTTTTCACAGACAACATAAAAATGCGTTCGTCTGACCCTAGCCTAAACTAGACCTGAGCCGCACTAAGGATCTTTGGGTTGTGTCGGAGAAGACTTCACGCAGTGCTGCCATCAATATTTTTTGATAAATTCTTGGTTATACAATGAATGTGACTGGACAAAAATCTGTGTTGTTGTGACATCGCCTAAGCTTAACAAAACCAGGCCACGTCAGTGATCAAATCTCAAGGCAGTACAACAAGGTTGTGTTAGTGTGTGACATTTTTTGGCCAGGCAGGAAGTGTAGAATGTGCAGTGTCACATTCATGGCCACAAATATGTTGACAAATTTATGACAAAGGGTCCATAGAAATGTCAATAAATTTATGTACATATAATTTTAACAGTGTGGAAACCAAGCAATACATATTAACTTATTAAGTAAGGAAAAGTAACGCACACAAACAGGAAAATATAGAAAAAAATAGAAAATTTATTTACAACATGCCAAGGATGGCAAACTGCCCAACGGGGGCACAAACAACACAAACAAACATATGGGAGGAGGAGGCTGGTCTCACTGCTGCTCCAGGATGTCAGCGGCATTGCTTATATGCTTCCGCAATTCCTGGAGCAGTTCCTGGATGGAATTGATGGTCGTAACAGCAAGGCGTAGCTCGCCGATCGCCATCCGATTTATTATTCTAATGCTGGACGTGTCCGGTCTGGCTTCTCCTTCTATATATCCAATAAACGAAAGAAGGAAAATACAGTAAGTAAAGCAGGTTTCTATTTTTGACTGAAAGTCTTGAAAAAATATAACAGTAGTATATACCAGTGCTGGCGGCCTCCTGAGGCTCCGACTCCTCCTCCTCCACCACCACCACCATCAGCATCTCATCCGGTGCTATATCTAAGAAATTAAAGAAAAAAAAAAAATACAGTAAACAACAAAACTGATATATTTTTGAACAAAAGTCGATGCAAAATACAACAGTAAAAAAAAAAAAAACCTGGACTCGCGGCCTCCTGCTGCGGCTCCGGCTCCCTCTCCATCGCTCTCCTCCTGCTCCTCCTCTTCTTGTGCTATACATAAAAAAAATTAATTAAAATACAGTAAACAAAAAATGTTTCTGTTTTTGACCAAAAGTCGTTGCAAAATAAAACAGTATATACCAGCGCTGGTGGTCGCCCGTGGCTCCTCCTCCTCCTCCACTGGGGCACTGGTGCCCGCCGGGGCAGATGCTGCCTTCTTCCTGTCTTCTGCCAAATCCAAAAAATAACACGTAAATAATGCAGACTGGAAAAAATGGTATATCTATACAATATATTGCCTAAAGTATTGCGACACCCCTCCACTACCCACTAGCACTACCAGCTTGACCCACCACTACTCCCATCTCATAGTTCTAAAGTCACAAAATATTTATTTATTTCCTCTGCACATAGATATATATTACCGTTCAATTATATATTTTTTTCAGAAGTAAACATTACGTTTATTCAATAAAAACTATTATTTGTGTTGTGTGCGTACAAAACGCATTGTACCGACTGCTTTTAGTTATTTTATAGATGGCCTCAGCCTCAGTTTCACTTTCAGTTTCTGCTAATAAAACTGTGGATATTGCAGAAACAACAGAAATCCGCCATTTTGTTTTGAAATTTGCATCTAAAGCGTTCAATAATGACACTGCTGCAGCAAACTGAATTGCTGTGCTGCAACAATTCAGCAGCTGCTGAGCAGTGACGTGCGGTGAGGTCAGTGGCTGGTGAGGCACTGGCTTGTATCAGAGCCAGATATACACAGGATATTGCCCCAGCTACATGGATACTGCCCCCAGCACACATGGATGTTTTGCCCCAGCTCCTCTCATGGGTTTTGCCCCAGCTCCTCTCATGGGTTTTGCCCCAGCTCCTCTCATGGGTTTTGCCCCAGCTCCTCTCATGGATATGCCCCAGCACCACATGAATTTTGCCCCAGCACCACATGAATTTTGCCCCAGCACCACATGAATTTTGCCCCCGCTCCTTTCATAGATATACTGCCCCAGCAACTCATGGATGTGCCCCAGCAACTCATGGATGTGCCCCAGCAACTCATGGATGTGCCCCAGCAACTCATGGATGTGCCCCAGCAACTCATGGATGTGCCCCAGCAACTCATGGATGTGCCCCAGCAACTCATGGATGTGCCCCAGCAACTCATGGATGTGCCCCAGCTACTCATGGATATGCCCCAGCAGCACATGGATATGCCCCAGCAGAGTTACAGGGTTCCTGCAGGGGAGGGGTCCTTATTTACCTGAGACAGCTCCTCACTGGCTGTGCTGTCCAAGTGGAGAGAGAAGAGGTCGGCTGCTACCTGTCCCACGTGTCTCTGTGGTGCTGGCACGAGGTGATGTAGGAGGAGCTGCTGGAGCTTGAGAGTGTGTGTGACTGTGTCTGACACCCCCCCCCTCTGTGGGGTGTGTGTGTGTGTGTGTGTGTGTGTGTGTGTGTGTGTGTGTGTGTGTGTGTGTGTGTGTGTGTGTTTATCGCACACATGCGCTCAGCACTTTCTGGAGGGGGTTTGTCACAGTCACACTGCTGTGATCTCCCTGCCCGCCCCCCACGATTGACGAGGACAGTCACATGACTGTCCTGCATCAAACCATGGGAGCACTGCCTCCCATGGTGGGCTTTTTTAAAAAAAAAAAAAACTTGCTTGAGACAATGGAGCTTTCCCATTGGCTCAAGCTTCATTTGCTGTCATTGCCTGGAGGCAATGACGAGCTTGCCTGCCACCAGCCTGAGCTCCGCAATTAGCGTAGCGTTGGGCTGCGTAAATTGCGTAGCCTAGGCTGGCTCAGTGCTGCCCCTGCTGTCTGTGTAGTGTATCACACACACACAAACACACACACCAGCCGGCAAACTGTGAAAGTGAAAGCGCAGGAGAAAAAAAAAAGCGGACAGAGAAGAAGCAAAGCACAGCGAGGGAGCGAGGAGAGGTGAGTAGGAGTATAAATAACAATTTATTTACAGTTTAAATGTACATACACATCACATGTCATTACACACAATGAGCTCATTAATTTACTGGCATGGCAGGGGAGGCTCCGCCTCCCCTGCCACCCCTGAGTGCATGTCCATGCTGCTGAGGATGTATTGAACGCGGCTCTGTTTGGATGCACTTTCAGAAGAACTACATGTCCCATCCTACCACTTAGCAGAGACGCAGAGCTTTTTGTTGATGCGCAGGTGGGAGCCAATATTGGGCAAGCTGCGGGTCTTCCCGTATGCATCACTCAATCACAACAACCTCCCCCCCAGCACACTACAGTACACACAGTGCCAAAAGAAATCCAGCATTGTATCTTCATCTACATACATCAAATGTCACAATTTTCACGAATACGTAAAATCACAAAAAAGAAGAGCTATGGCAAAAATGCATGTATGACGAGTCGTGAAAACGCAAAGCTATACACAATCACATTGCATGAAAAAAGGACTAGATAAATCAACGTATTTCTGTGCACATTAGCTCATGCAAGCACATTATTATTATTATACAGGATTTATATAGCGCCAACAGTTTGCGCAGCGCTTTACAATATAAAATGACACTTACGTTTGGCTATGGCGCGACGGATGTGCCTCAGCTGCTCCTCCTCGCGCGTCTTGAGGTCGGACCAACGTTTTCAGAGCTGGTCCTTCGTCTGGTCCTTCCCGAACAGCTCCAGCATGGTGGTGCGAACCTTATCGAGGATACGGTCCTTTCTTGCATTGTTCTTCCTGCCGTAAGGGCCCTTACGGCAGTCGTAGTCTTTATGATCAAAGATGCGGACCAGCTCCAACATCTCGTCAAATGCCATGTTGCTGGCCCGCTTCTTCCTGGGTGGTGTCTCATGGGTGCAAGAAGATGAGGTGTCCGAATGGGACTCGTCTCTTGCAGCCATGATAAATAATAAAAACAATATTTTTTGGCCTGTCCAAAAAGTTGTCAAAAAACTGGCTCAATAAAGTTACATCCGCGTGCATGCGCGACCCGCGGACGAATCGGATCCAACTACGAAGGAATTATCGTATCGACAGAATTATCGGATCATTGGAAACAAAAACAAGTGATACGCATTTACAAATACAAAATTTACAGAATCAGCGATATAACCGATAATAGTTATAAATATACGATGTCCAGAATTACCGAAATGGAACCGAAATCATGAATAGAGCGAAAATTAATTTCGATTTGAAACATTTCAAGTCCATTCGAAAATTCCAAAAATATTTTGTTTCGGCTCGGAAAACTTTTCGGATCTGTCGGTTTCCGGGTCCGATCCGATTCGGAAAATCGGCTGCATCCGAAAACACGAATCGGGAAATTTCGTGAAAATTCCGAAATCCGAAACGCACATCCCTAACGCAGAGTCCTGTCTCGGGGGCATGCATGCGCCGTGTGCTGAAGATCTCTCCCACCTAGCGTCGCAGCGCTCCACCTGAGGCAAAAGTTGAAATTTTCTATCTCCCGTCGCTCAGCGACACAACGTGATGCCATCTGCATGAGGGAGATGGAAAAGACTGGACACTGAGCGCATCTCGACGCGTCGCGCCGCCTACAGTGTATTTCAGGCTTAAGGGCGCTGAGACACAGAGTGCAGCCGACAATGCAGGTATGTAGTGTAACTGTATGCAGACCTAGTCATACAAGCACTGTCAGAGAGAGACCGCCATATGCAAAGTGTACACGCTACATAAAAAAATATGCTGCACGATGTTTGGCTTGAAAGAAAGATGGCAACCCTACTCTGCATGCTGAGGTCACTAGTGACCGATCTGGTGGCCGGCAGCCAGGAAATTAAATAAAATTCCCAGCTACTGTTGACACTGAGTGGAGGACACTCTAACACTTCACCCAGCAATATGTCCAGATGGGGGGAGGGGCTCCTCACACCCTGACTGGGCGCTTTAAATCAATGCAGTGGTCAGGGTGAGCAGTGTGTCCCTTTAAGTCACAGTGTTATAGAGTGTTGTGTAGCTCATGGCGCACATTATAGGCTGGAATTCGAGTGAAGGATATTAAAGCTGTGTTTCTATGTACGTCGTGTTACATTTAATTGTGCAGTAAGACGTTAAGCAGGAAGTTCAGTTTCCGGAGAGACTCACACAGAATCCAAGGCCACACGGTGTATGTTGTAATAGTTTAGCTCCTCTTTTAGTTGAGCTTTTCCTGTTTTCTGTTTTCTATATAAAGAACGAGTCCAGGCATCATAAAGAGGAACCAGCAAACCCGGGAACAAGGCTCTGCGGCTCTATTGCTTTGCTTGCTGCACCGGTGGAAGCTGCGTGATCGAGACACAGGGGACCCCGAAAATATTATCTCAAGCAACCCCACAATATTAAGTAAGATGTCAAGGCAGTGTATGTGGAGGGTGGGGTGTCGGTATACTCTGAACTGTGACCCACTGGGGATCTCAGTCTGTCAGGGCAGTGTATATGGGGGAGGGGTGCCAGTATACTCTGCACTGTGCATCAGTGGGGATCTCATGCTGTCAGGCAGTGTATATGGGGGGGGAAGGGGTGTCAGTATACTCTGCACTGTGCCCCAGTGGGGATCTCATGCTGTCAGGGCAGTGTATTTGGGGGGGGGGGTAACAGTATACTCTGCACTGTGACCCGGTGGGGATCTGCGGCTGTCAGGGCAGTGTCAATATATACTAGGGAACTTTGCATATTGTTTGTATTTTATTAAAAGTGCTCTTTTAATGTCTAATTGTTGACGTTTTTCAGTTGGAGCCAGTTTAGTGGATTTTAACCTAAAAAAAATCCCTATGTGCAGATCCAAGAGCCGATAAGGTCTTACCAAGAGATACTGCTCCCACTGGAAGGATATTCCATGTACCTACTACCCTTTCTATATTATTATTATTGTCATCATTTATATAGCGCCAACAGTTTCCGCAGCGCTTTACAATAACCAAAGGGAACAAAATACATATAAATGGACATAGGATGGAAACAAGAGGTGTAGAGTGCCCTGCTCATAGGAGCTTACAATCTAGAGGACTATCTAGAGCAGTGATGGCGAGCCTATAGCACGCGTGCCACACCCGCAGCATCATTTGCCCGTGCGCGCTGGGAGGAAGACGCTCTGAGCGGCAAGTGAGCTGGGGGCATATCCTTGTGAGCTGCGGGCATATCCTCGTGAGCTGCGGGCATATCCTCGTGAGCTGCGGGCATATCCTCGTGAGCTGGGGGCATATCCATGCGAGCTGGGGGCATATCCATGCGAGCTGGGGGCATATCCGTGTGAGCTGGGGGCATATCCGTGTGAGCTGGGGGCAATATCCGTGTGAGCTGGGGGCAATATCCATGAGAGCTGGGGGCAAGCTACATGTGAGCTGGGGGCATTCTGTGTATATATCTCGGGGGGATATATACATGTGAGCTGGGGGCATTTTTGTATGAGGTCTGCTCTTATTGAAAAGCGGTCACATGACATAAAATAAAAAGTATTAGTACTCGGTCTTAAAAAAGTGGTATCGGTGCATCCCTAATATCCATGTGTGAGCTGGGGCCAATTATATCCATGTGTGATCTGGGGGCAGATATATCCATGTGTGAGCTGGGGGCAGATATATCCATGTGTGAGCTGGGGGCAGATATATCCATGTGTGAGCTGGGGCAATATATTAATCTTCTTATACTGTATTTTTCTTCTAAGACTTAAGCACATAATTAGTTCAGACAGTCGGATGAAGTGTTTTTTTCTAAAATAAATCAGTATTCAGGTCTAATTGCGGGGTTGGCACTTTGAGACACATAAGTTGGTTCAGCGATCCAGTTTGGGCACTCGGGCTCAAAAAGGTTTGCCATCTCTGATCTAGAGGAATATCACTGTCACTGCTCCCAGTGGGAGGCTATTCCATGTACTTACCCTTTCTATATCATGGTTACTGCCACCACTAATGTTGGAAAGTTTTGGACAATGCAGAGTCTTCATTTTTAAATACAGAAGGTTGACCATTTCCCTCTAGTGGTGAATGATCAGTAAATAAACTTGTGAAAATAAAATACCACCACCTGGTGGTGGTTTTACAATATACCATGTATTTGTGGCAGATTTTAGAGTCCAAGTACATATAAAGCCACAAAATATATAAGGATAAATAAGGATGCTACTAAAGAAATGGAATCCAGCAGCTGTCCACAAAGTCGGTGGTATATCCCAGATCCTATTCACCGATGTTAGAATAGTTCTCAGATTTAGAAGTATTTGTTACACTGTGGAAAGACACGCTGACTCACAAATACTTCTAAATCTGAGGACTGTGCTAGAGAGATCTGGTTAAAGCCAGTCCTGGGGGAGGAGGGTGGATCAGAGCAAATGGTTACATACAGATACACACAGGGAAAACAGCACAGTATATCACACAACACTCTATCCTAGATACAGGGACAATGAAATATAGGAATACTAAACACAAATAAACATTGTGGCGACTGTTCCGTCACAAGGGGGAATTTGTGACACTAGGAGGGATCCGTTCCGTCACAAGAAGCATCTTTAGGGAGTGTTTAACCCCTTCGTGACCAGGCGGCTTTACACAAATCCGTCCTTTAGTGACCGCTGCTGTTTTTACGTTTTTGCGCTGTTTGTGTTTAAGTCAAATTTTCCTCTTACTCGTTTATGCAACCCACACATATTATACACCGTTTTCCCCGCCATTAAATGGACCTTCTAAAAATACCATTATTTCCATCATATCCTATAATTTACTATAACAAAATATGAAATATGATGAAAAAAATGGTAAAAACACACTTTTTCGTAATTTAATCCCCAAAATATACCCCAGCTAAATAGTTTCAAAATTTTGTCCCAAGAATAGAAATACCCAATTTTTACATGTTTTTGCTTTTTAACCCCTTCACTGCTGAGCCAGTTTACCTACGTGCGCTGAGCTCATTCTGACTGCTCATTATTTTTAGATGACATCCTAGGTCCTATTTAACTAAACCCCCAGACACTTTTTTTTAAAAAAAAAAAACTTTTTTTATTTCTTTGTTTTAGCTTTAGCCTAGTCATGTTTGGTATCATTGGAAAGGCCATCAGGCTCTATCTGCCACGGATCGGGAGATAGGGGGATCCTTTAGATCCCCCTATCTCCCCTTGGCAGCTAGGGGGTTAAAACTGGCCCACTGATATCCTCACACATATGGTGTGGATGTCAGTGGGTGGGGGGTGACCAGGAGGCCTGGCTGCCATCCAAGATGTCAGCCACCTCCATGTTTAAATCGTGCCTCCGCGCCGGTTTGCGCCGAGTCGCGATCCGGCAGAGAAACTGTTAACATTTTACACCGCTGGAAAGGGGAGAGTCTCTTGCTGCCGTGGTAGGAGAGATAGAGGGCTCCAAAGGGCCATGTGTGGAGATGATGCAGCCTGCACAAGACCTGGGGGAGGCAGCGCTTCCTTGCCTGCCTTCGTGGGCATGGCTTGTGTGGGATCTGGGCAGGGACCCAGCGGCGCCTATTCATTGGGTGGAAGTGCAGGAGGCATGCCCCTCCCCAAAAGGGTGTCCGGGCTACTATCACAGCTCGGCATTTAAACCCAGGCTCCCAAGGAGAAGGTGCTCGATTGTTAGCTCTTCTTAGAAACTAACCTGTGCCATTATACCCTTGTTATTTGACCTTTATTTTGAACCCCTGACCACGAACGAACTCTGCCAGCCTCGACGCTACGCTTATCCAATTTCAACAACGTCTCTTGCCTACTCCTCTTGTACCGCGCCTCGGCCAAATTGATACCGACTAATTGGCTGGACTTAACTATACCCTTCTGCCTTGCTCCTGTCTGTATCAAAAAACAAATCAAGTAGTTACGTCGCATCCTGGGCTCCACCATACTGAAACATGACAGAAAACAAAGAGGAGATGAAATGACAGGGATTAAAGCAAGAAAATAAACCTTTTTATACAGATTTTTAAAACTTTGATTTATTATAGTTTGTCTATTGGTATAAAAGTGTTTAACTGTCAATTCAAAAAACAAGCTGCTTCCTCCATCCCTGTAGTGATGCTCAGGCCACGCCCTGACCCTGCATTATACGTAATGGAGCGGCTCTGCTGAAACCTGAGAGGAGAGCGAGGCCTGGAACACATGTGGAACACAAACAAGGAAGTATATGCTTGTCAGGGTTAGAGGGAGGCAGGGGTGGATCCAGACACAGGTTTTGGGGGGGGGGTTTGGCTAAGAACTGGTGTTGGGTTCGCAGTGACAGGTCAGAGCCAGTTCCTGGAGATCACTGAGAGCAGCCAGATCCTGGGGAGCACTGAAACTGTGTATATCTGGCTCTGATACTAGCCAGTGCCTCACCAGCCACTGACCTCAATGCATGTCCCTGCAGTAGATCTCAGACCAGATACATATGTATACACTCTTCTGTGCTCCTTTCTCATACACAAAATAAGACAATGTGCATGTGTGCCATGCCTTGGCCACATCACACTGACAATTACACCCAGACCACACACAC
Source organism: Leptobrachium leishanense (assembly GCA_009667805.1). Classification (NCBI taxonomy): domain Eukaryota; kingdom Metazoa; phylum Chordata; class Amphibia; order Anura; family Megophryidae; genus Leptobrachium; species Leptobrachium leishanense. Next base: position 46,923 of record RXON01003738.1, read on the forward strand.
AAAGACCATTATAGATACACCCCCCCAGATTTATATATAACCAGGCACAGAGCCCCCAGAATCATGTATATTAGCACAGACCCCCAGAATTATATATACAGCAGAGCCCCCTGAATTATATATACACAGCGGACTCCAAGAATTATATACAAGGGACAGCAGACCCCCAGAATTATATACACAGGACAGCAGACCCTCAGAATTATAAAAGAAGAAACAGTGAAGCGCCTTCAGAAAAAGGCTTAAACGTACACGCTACACATTGAATATGGGGGTTCTCCTAAAAACCCTGAGAACATACATTGTAGATAGTCAACGGAGCGCCAGCAAACTGGATGTACGGTTAATCATTATACATGTCCAATAAATATCTTCTAATCCGTCCAAAGGACATCCCTCCTCCGAATGAAATTTCTGCAGAAGAGAATGGATATAATAGCGCAGTATGTTGATCCACCATAAGATGAAAGTAAAGCGGTCGTAGTCTTACTCACATTCTATTGAGCCTGGCCTCGGCTCTAGGATGGATAGCAATTATGGGTCTTCAAAGGATGTTCAGGTGCCCATATACCCGCAATAGGATTCTTCAAACACTTTCCCCTGCAGTGGATCAAAAAAATACCAACGCGCTTTCTGGTGCAATACCGTTTAGAAATAATGGTAGAGTAGGTACTCATAAGTGGTTACACTAACATGCTAATGAGCCGCATTGGCTCCAAGATGTCGCATGGGAATATTAAGGCAATTCCAAAACCTTCTCTTAATCACGTATCAGTAAGCAGCAGTAGTTAAAAATAAATTTATTGATACATAAAATATATTACCAGAACGCGTTTCGCTCCTCAGAGCTTCTTCAGCTGGTATCACTGGTCTTATGTTTGCTGCTTCCTTATATACTGTTTAAAATGTCCCATTTAATCATTCACAGTTCACATCAGATGAAAATCATTAAAACAATTGAGCACAATTAAAAACAAATAGGATCACATGTAGCCTTTTATTAATCAATCTAATGGGCGCCTGCGCATCTGTGCTGTCTCTCAGTGTGGAACGCTTGGTCATTAACCTTAATTGTATAAAATAATTTTATTTTTCACCATATGGCGTTAAAACGGCAAACGCCGCAACTGCGCATGTGCAAGGCCCGACGTATCACTAACGTCGTATGCGCGCAGCTCTTCCTGCACATCTTGCGCACAACATCTACTGCGTATGAAATACAAAATGCTGGCACTCCGCATCGGCATATATATCGCCCCCGTGTTTCTTAACGCTGTCCAATGGAGCGTTTCCACCACTAATATTCTGACAAGACGACTCAATAAGAACCAACTCTCCAAAATTACATCTGTAATGGAATGTCCGTCCTAAACAAATCCATATAAAGAACAGACTACGCAACATAAAAATTGTGGCCGTGTGCAATATTATAATACATCAATTTACGGTGAATTAGTGGTTTTGTACTAAATTATATAAATCAAATTTACATGGCTATGTATCTGCAATTAATTACAACACAATGGTCATGATATGTCAAAAATTGAATAAATTAGTTCTTATTGGTTATATTTATATATTTACAATAAAGTGCAATATCAAATTGAGCTAATAAGTATACATATTATTAAAGTATCCTGTTTATATTAATTATAATAAAGGTAATAGAGTGCAAAGTGGATTATTCTTAAAGTGCTTATTATCTGCTTTATGTTCGATTTTTCTCCAACTTCCATTTTATATGTCATGATCAACTGTATTATTATTTGTCTTAATAGCATAAGGATTTTATTTTTACTATTTATTTTTTACCATTGGTGTTAAAATGCCACAACTGCGCATGCGCAAAGCCCGACGTTTTCCATAGGGCTCGTTATTTGCGCGCAGCTCCTATTGGACATCCTGTGCATGACACCTACTACGCCTGCAAACCAACCAAATGTAGGCACCCCGCATCGGCATATATGGCGCCCCAGTAGTCCCTAACGCTATCCAATATAGCGATACCACCGTTATTCTGGCAAGGCATATCATCCAGATCTAACTCTGTAGAAATGATTCCTAAGCACCTCCAATTAGTCAGAGCAAGGACTACGTAACATCTAATCAATCATATTATAATACATGTCCTCTATTGTTTATAAAGTGGCTCTGCTTCTATAAATAATTACAACATAAAATCATGATAATCTCAGGAATAGAAAGTTACATGACAATTAGAATCTAACAACTTGGAGATATATATATATATACACAGTTGTGTTCAAAATTATTCAACCCCCACTGAAATTGAGTGTTTTGGCCAGTTTGACATTGATTTTGATCATTCAGTCATCTTGCTTACAATTAAATCAAAGAGGCACGTGTAGGTCAGACAAATATAATATAACATTTATAATGAAATAACCACAAATGTCTTTTCTGTGCTCACATCATTATCAGTTTTATTCAACCCCCAAGTGACATTCAATCTTAGTACAACATCCTTTTACAGTTATAAGTACTAACAGCTTTTAAACGTGAAGCATAGCTTGACACAAGTGTCTTGCAGCGATCTACGGGTATCTTCGCCCATTCGTCATGGGTAAAAGCCTCCAGTTCAGTCACATTCTTAGGCTTGCGCACTGCAACTGCTTTCTTTAAGTCCCACCAGAGGTTCTCAATCGGATTTAAGTCAGGTGACTGCGATGGCCACTCCAAAATGTTCCAGCCTTTAATCTGCAACCATGCTCTAGTGGACTTGGAGGTATGCTTGGGATCATTGTCCTGTTGAAAGGTCCAACGTCTCCCAAGCCTCAGGTTTGTGACGGACTGCATCACATTGTCATCCAATATCTCCTGGTACTGAAGAGAATTCATGGTACCTTGCACACGCTGAAGCTTCCCTGTACCTGCAGAAGCAAAACAGCCCCAAAGCATGATTGACCCCCCTGCCATGCTTCACAGTAGGCAAGGTGTTCTTTTCTTCATAGGCCTTGTTCTTCCTCCTCCAAACATAGCGTTGATCCATGGGCCCAAACAGTTCTAATTTTGTTTCATCAGTACACAGAACACTATCCCAAAACTTCTGTGGTTTGTCCACATGACTTTTGGCATACTGCAGTCGACTCTTCTTATTCTTTGGAGACAGCAAGGGGGTGCGCCTGGGAGTTCTGGCATGGAGGCCTTCATTACGCAGTGTGCACCGTATTGTTTGAGCTGAAACTTCAGTACCCACATCTGACAAATCTTTTCTCAGTTCCTCAGTCTACACGGGGACTTTTCTCCACTCTACGCTTCAGGTAGCGCACAGCAGTCAAAGTCAGCATCTTCTTTCTGCCACGAGCAGGTAGCGTTTCAACAGTGCCCTTTGCCTTGAATTTGCAAATGATGCTTCCTATGGTCTCTCTTGGTATGTTTAACATCTTTGCAATCTTCTTATAGCCATTGCCCTTCCTGTGAAGAGTAATCACCTCTTCTCTTGTCCTCCTGGACCATTCTCTTGACTTCACCATGTTTGTAACCACACCAGTAAATGTCTAGAAGGAGCTGAGTATCACAGTCATTTTAAAGCTGCCTAATTGGTGCTTATTATGCTTTATTGCTGCTCCGTGACATCCACAGGTGTTTTCAATACCTGATTGAAAACACTTGAATGAACCTCTGTTCTTCAGAGTGGTAGTCTTTAAGGGGTTGAATAATTGTGTCAATGAAGAATTCACAAAAGAACCATTTACTACTGTATTACAAAACCAATTGATGTCATTTTAGTTGCATATGGTTCTTTAAAAAGTCCTTGTAGGATTTCATTCTGAATACAATTACAAATGTACACTAAATTCCCTAAAACCCTTTACAGCATTGGGGATTGAATAATTTTGAACACAACTGTATATATCTCCAATAAATTGCAATATCAAATCGATGAGTATCATCTAATGAATGTGCATATTTTTAAAGTGCCCTATCTATACTATAATACAGTAAGGCTTGACGTGTCCGTCGCCAAGCCTGTACTGAGCATGTGCGCGCAACCAGCAGCGGTTGGCTGCGCGCGCATGCAACCACCGTGGCACGCGCCGGCTGTGCGCGTGCCACGACGGTTACAAGATGTGCACGCAGCAGCCGGGTAGAGGCTGCGCGCACATCCTGTAGAGCCGGACACGCTCGCAGCGTCTACCCGGCTGTCGCACGCGCATACATCCGCTGCGGCGGTTACAGGATGCGCACACAGCAGTCGGGTAGCATCCTGTCTACTGGATGCGCGCGCAGCCTCTACCCAGCTGCTGCGTGTGCATCCTGTTCTCCTGGATGCGCGCGCGGCCGACAGAGGCTGCACGCGCATCCAGCGCGGGGGGCACTTTAACCCATGTGAGCTGGGGGCCACTTTCCCATTCATCTCACTTTCCAAATTGGCTATTTTGACCTAGAATTTTCCATTCTCCAGTCATTCTCCTGCTTTTCACCGCTCTCTGAATAACCCTGTTAGTGCCTAACAGATCACGTTGTCCGCGGTAGTCCATAAACAAGGTTGTTTGGCACACAGTAGGGAAACTCTAAGACCCGGGCTGAGACCCAGTGCTAATGCGGTTGTGTACAGGATAAAATTGTTTTTCTTTTCCAGTGCAGAGTGCCGGGCCATACCTATCCCCCGCCCTCACAAGCTTGAATATGAACACATCCAGTGAATAACCTCACACCCCTGCATTATTAAAATCCTCCAAGGTGGCCGTATCATCCATGTTTTGATGCACACATATATTAAGGCTGATGGGCATTGCATGATAAATGCCACCAAAAGCATGTAGAATCATTACACTGCATTTAATAGATCCAAAAGGAAGGCCAGGTGAGCCACATTAACTTCCATGCTGCAGCATATAAATAACACATGTTTCAGGGCAAGACTTATTCACGTGTCCCTTTAAACATGGTCCACACAGTCACCCTAATAATCAACCACTTCCATACTATGAATAACCCCCAGCATAAAATGTTTAAAATTATGCAGTATGTTAGAATTAGGATATATGTGGATAAAGGATACATATATATCATAATAGAGTCTACTGCAACAGCAGCGACATTGCTGACCAGATCCATTACTATGGTGAATGGGGCCAAGAGAACACCTGTGCTGCATTTCTTTCCATTGCCTGTTAATTTTGGGCGAGGACCATTTTTTTTTTTTTTTTTTTCGGGATTTTTTGGAGTTAGCACCAGGGTTGAGCAGTACGTAAAGGCTAGGGTCAGACGAAAGCATTTTTCCCCGCGAACGTGAAAAAGTACGTCCGAATGCATTGACGTATTTTTTCACGGAATGCGCAAAAACGGTCAGACGACGCGCATTTTCGGGCGTGATTTTGTACGGATCGTCAATAAAACTCTTTTTGCGTCTGGACGTTATGTAGGCCGGACATTAGCAGCGTCTGACATCTCCTAATCTCGCACACACGCCGCTATGCCGCAGCTGCGCACTCAGTACGTCAGTACTAGCGGTTCAGCGTTCTCAAAAAAATGCGTTCAAATTCCACTTGCGTTGCACGTCCGGACTTTTGTGCGGCCGTACATCGGATATTGGCCGTCATTGCCCGTCATCTGCTGCTAGTGCGGCCGTAATTATGTGCGCCAGAACGCACGTTAAAAGTGCGCTGGTCTGACCCCAGCCTAAATGTTGCAATTAGCGCCCCTCAAAAGATTAGCGCTGGCACCAAGTGATCTGTTAGCTGCAAAAGCGCTAGAGATCTCTAGCGCTCCCCGTGTTAAGTAAAAGACGTGGAAAGTACAGTAAGCTCGCAGTACAATTCGCTAATAGCAATGCGCTAAGTGTTTTTTCCCGTTTATAGTGGGAGGCAAACGATCTGTTGGTCAGACGCTCGACTCAATTAACCTGGCGCTAAAGCAAAACCACGCCGACGCCAGGGTTAGCTCACACCGGGTAATAGTGCCCTAAATAAGTATATATAAATAAGAATCCAAAACCCCAGAGTAATGTGGTGCAAAGATGCCTTTTTGTTGTACGAACCTGATACTTAAATTCAAAATTTTATTTGCTGCAATTCGGCAGTTTTCGCTGAATGTCCAATAGCTGCTTCAGCAACTCCACTGTTAGCAAATTACAGTGACCATTCGTTAATAGGGAATTCACCATATTTTTGGCAATATGAATTCCCCGAAATTTGACGAAAAGCAGAGGATCTAAAGATGATTAGACCCTTTAGATTCTAACTTCCATAATAACCCCTAAAATGCCAGAAACCCAGGGAAATACAATAAAAATAATAACCAATGTTGCATTTTGCCTACCCCTTAACCCCTAAAATGCCATTAAATCAAGGGAAAACATTAAATGAATACAATGTGAGGCATGTAGCCAACTCATTAACCCCTAAAATGCCATTTATCAAGGAAAAACAAATGTATACTGTAAGGGATGAAGCCTACCTATTAACCCTTAATATACAACTAAACCAAGGCAAAAACGAACATAATACACAATGTAATGTATAGTCTTAACATTAACGATTTCACTGCTGAGCCATTTCAACCCTGTGAAAATGTTTAAGTTTAAGTGCCAATTTTTATTTAATGTCTTATGACTTTTACTTCACACTGAATATGGTCATGTTGGGTATCACTGGAAAGGCCGGAATCGACCCTTTCAAATGACACCTAGATCGTCCATATACGATGCATAGCGACGGAGATACCTTGGTCCGAAGAAGTGTGGGAAGATGGATGCTGATTTTTGGTGGGGGGCACATGGGGGGACAAGGAATAACCTAGGGGGGCAATTGCCCCCTTGCCCCCCTGTAGAGTCGCCTATGCACCCAGGGAAGCTGCGTGCAGGCACTGGAGACGGAGAGAAATTCCTCCTCTGTCCTGCGGAGTAAAGAAAAAAAAAACAACACAAACATGTCACTGTGAAAGGGCACCCGGCCAAAAATAAACCCTTTAATGTCTGACCCTGCCTTTAGTGCGACTGCAGCTCGGGGGAGGGGGGGGCAAGTGCTGGGTCAATAATATTTTCTCGGGTGGGGGGGAATTGTCCTGTTGCCCCCCCTGGATCCGCCCCTGGAGGAAGGAAACTAAACCTCCTTATACGGAATCAGGAAGTGCTGCAGCTATTCTCTTCTTGCTCGTTGTTCTCTGATGTTAGTGAGGTTTCCTCTTTTTCACGCTCGTTTGTATTGATGTGGGATTATATGTAACTCCTGCATCTCTTTTAACCCCTGTAGCTCCATCCCCTTTGTCCTTTGTGTCCTGAGCCCTGTGAGGCGGCAGATCCAGCTGGTGAATCCAGAGAGGAGATCCAGCCTGAGGGTCCTGGGAGCGAAAGGCCTTCTTGTAAGTAAAGCCATATATTGCTGATTATACCTGAAAAACTCTGAATTAGCCATGTTAATGTAATATCCCGCAATATCTGTAAAACTGAGTAGACGCAGATGCAGTGCCTCTAGCGAGGTCTCAGGAGCGGTTAACGTCAGATGAAGATAATCTGCGTATGTGGCCACTTTGAAGGAGTCCCTTCATAGCGAGATACTGTAATAGAATCTGGCCAGAGAGACTAGCTGCAATCGGCGAGGAAATCAGACGGATGCTGGTCTTTGTTCAGGAATTGCGTTTATTTGGGTCAACCCAGACTCAGAGGTCCACTCAGGCGCCAACAGAAATTCTGAGTGTCTGCATTACAGAAAGAACGATATCTTATACATGTCTCATCTTCAATTACTCCCCCTCCCCTCGTGTCCGGCTGTCCATATATAGGTACCGGAACTAATTAACCATCAGAAAAAGATGTTGATGAAAATGGTTTAGTCTGTCCGGTGCCATCTGTGATAAGTTTACAGGGAACTTGGCAGCAAGCGGCCTTGAGCTTGAGCTCAGAACATTTTTGTTATGCTTATGTAGCGCTCACTCCCGGAGGAGCCGCTGAATTTAAACCTCGGGTCAGTCCCCCCGCACTAGGGAATAAATATACTCCAGCACCGTTGTGGATTTTATAAATTATATAGTTTACTGAATAAACTGGCAAATAAAGAGTAACACGGTATACGTATATATATTTACAGTAGTTCGTAATGCGAGAAACGCGTAGCGGAAAAGGAATTTTAACCCCTTCGTGGTTGGAGTGTGAGTCCGTACAGGTTGTGTCCCAAGAAAGTGTAGGTGTATGCGTGTATTGGTACCCGGGTACAATATTCAACTGGCCAGTGAATTATTTCAGGTGTATCTTCGACTAGTCATGTTGGGGCCTTGTAGGTTTTGACAAAACTGCAGCGTGCTTTATTATTTTACGGTGGCCGGGAAGGCCTCACACCCATCCGCCAGATACTCTGCACTCCGCTCGAACCAGGACGTGTCTCCGCTCGATCTTGACTGGGATTCTGTGCCATCGGATCCACTGTCTTGCTTGTCTGGGTCTGCCACAAAATGTCCAGCTCACCGCCTGCACTCCCTGTTAGATCGTCTGCGGTCTCCTAACTCGGGGTCCTTCAGCTTACTCTGTATCTGTGTAGGGTTACTAGTGGTGGATCACTAGGTCTTCGACCAGTAAAAGGGAAAACCAATCTCCAGCTCTGCTAGGCCGCATCTGCACTCTGGCCTGGTCGCGATCGCTATTTCCGTCACTTGCGTCTTGCTCTTCTCACTCCTCGGCGCGCTCTGCCTGTTCTCTCCATAAGGCTGCGGATGTCAGTTTCTCTTTTTCCCACCCACTTCCTGTTCCCGCCCGCAGAGCATGCTGGAAAATGTAGTCCAATGTCCTACATCGCGCCTGTCTCCCTCTGGTGGCCAAAAGCGAGTACTACAATGACAGTGAATTAAAACCAGCGCTACACTTATATGATTGAGAATTGTGGATTTTTTAACAGCGCAACAACTTAAAACACATCTTAAAGAGAGGAGAATAATATCTGAATATACATAGGTTACAAAATGGCCACTCTCAGGCCGAGCTATATCAAGTTAATGCCATGTTAATGCTTACTACACTGTATAACTCATTCTGCCTCTTTCTGCTGCAATGTAACTACATGACCCACCATTGAGACATGTTAAAAGAGCTAAACTGGCCGTCGATGTAATCTAGACGCACCCTTCACCCTTTCCAAACTGGTGTTTAAGAGCTTTTCTGGGAAACTACCACCCTACCTGAATAGTCTGCTTCCCCCAGCAGTTCCCTCATCCTATAACCTCCGATCCAGGACCTGCACCTTATTTACAATATCACAATACAAAAAGAAAGTGGCTCCATGCTCATTTTCCTATAGAGCACCACAATTATGGAATAACCTCCCAGACACCATCAAATCTACCCCCAGTCTAAAGTCACTTAAGACATCTGTAATGGACCGGGTTCCAGGGACACCGGTGATGTGGATAATGAACCCGGGATGCAGCAAATAAATATACGACAACAAAAATGGTTGGTGCAGAAAATATATGTATTGAATAAATAAGTCCTTAGGAAACAAATAGAAGACATTTGGAAACACAGTCTTTGGTGCAAATGGAAGCTGGAGACTTGGATGAATTGTGGATTCGTGAAGAGCGTCTCCGTAAATATCAGGAAGAATAGTCCAGAAAACAAGCAAGGGAGTCATGGGCTGTCAGCTTACGTGGATGCAGTGGCGTCACTAGGGTCGGTGTCACCCGGTGCGGTAATTTATGGTGTCACCCCCCCCCCCGAGTTTTTCAGATTTTTTTTTTAACTACTCTTACTCCTAAATCAGTACTCCCATATAACACTGAATGCTCATACACACAGCGCACATTACTGTGAGGTTTATTGCTGTGGAGCTCTCTCATATGCTCACACAACTTTTTGCCAACTGCCAGCAAGTACGTTGCCTGTTTGAAGGCAGTGAAAGCACACATGGATATATATTGCCCCCAGCAGCTCTGGATATATATTGCCCCCAGCAGCTCACCCATGGATATATATTGCCCCAGCTCACATATGGATATATTGCGCCTCAGCTCACATATGGATATATTGCGCCTCAGCTCACACATGGATATATTGCCCCAGACCAGCTCACACATGGATATATTGCCCCAGACCAGCTCACACATGGATATATTGCCCCAGACCAGCTCACACATGGATATATTGCCCCAGACCAGCTCACACATGGATATATTGCCCCAGACCAGCTCACACATGGATATATTGCCCCAGACCAGCTCACACATGGATATATTGCCCCAGACCAGCTCACACATGGATATATTGCCCCAGACCAGCTCACACATGGATATATTGCCCCAGACCAGCTCACACATGGATATATTGCCCCCAGCACACATGGATATGCCCCAGCTCCTCTCATGGATATAGCCCCAGCTCCTCTCATGTATATACTGCCCCAGCTGCTCTCATTGATAATGCTCCAGCTGCTCTCATGGATTTGCCCCAGCTCATGGATATACTGCCCCAGCAGCTCATGGATATACTGCCCCAGCAGCTCATGGATATACTGCCCCAGCAGCTCATGGATATGCCCCAGCTCATTGATATGCCCCCAGCTCCTCATGGATATGCCCCAGGCCCCCATGGATTTGCCCCAGCTCCTCATGGATTTGCCCCAGCTCCTCATGGATTTGCCCCAGCTCCTCATGGATTTGCCCCAGCACCTCATGGATTTGCCCCAGCAGCTTATGGATTTGCCCCAGCTCCTCATGGATATGCCCCAGGCCCCCATGGATTTGCCCCAGCACCTCATGGATTTGCCCCAGCTCCTCATGGATTTGCCCCAGCAGCTTATGGATTTGCCCCAGCACCTCATGGATTTGCCCCAGGCCCCCATGGATTTGCCCCAGCTCCTCATGGATTTGCCCCAGCAGTTTATGGATTTGCCCCAGCAGCTCATGGATTTGCCCCAGCAGCTTATGGATATGCCCCAGCTCCTCATGGATATGCCCCAGGCCCCCATGGATTTGCCCCAGCTCCTCATGGATTTGCCCCAGCTCCTCATGGATTTGCCCCAGCACCTCATGGATTTGCCCCAGGCCCCCATGGATTTGCCCCAGCTCCTCATGGATTTGCCCCAGCAGCTTATGGATTTGCCCCAGCAGCTCATGGATTTGCCCCAGCAGCTTATGGATTTGCCCCAGCAGCTCATGGATTTGCCCCAGCAGCTTATGGATATGCCCCAGCTCCTCATGGATATGCCCCAGCTCCTCATGGATATGCCCCAGGCCCCCATGGATTTGCCCCAGCACCTCATGGATTTGCCCCAGCAGCTTATGGATTTGCCCCAGCACCTCATGGATTTGCCCCAGCACCTCATGGATTTGCCCCAGCACCTCATGGATTTGCCCCAGCAGTTTATGGATTTGCCCCAGCATTTTATGGATTTGCCCCAGCAGCTTATGGATTTGCCCCAGCAGCTCATGGATTTGCCCCAGCAGCTTATGGATTTGCCCCAGCAGCTCATGGATTTGCCCCAGCAGCTCATGGATATGCCCCAGCTTCTCATGGATATGCCCCAGCTCCTCATGGATATGCCCCAGCTCCTCATGGATATGCCCCAGGCCCCCATGGATTTGCCCCAGCACCTCATGGATTTGCCCCAGCAGCTTATGGATTTGCCCCAGCACCTCATGGATTTGCCCCAGCACCTCATGGATTTGCCCCAGCAGTTTATGGATTTGCCCCAGCACCTCATGGATATGCCCCAGCACCTCATGGATTTGCCCCAGCACCTCATGGATTTGCCCCAGCAGCTTATGGATTTGCCCCAGCAGCTTATGGATTTGCCCCAGCACCTCATGGATTTGCCCCAGCAGTTTATGGATTTGCCCCAGCAGCTTATGGATTTGCCTCAGCAGCTTATGGATATGCCCCAGCACCTCATGGATTTGCCCCAGCAGCTTATGGATTTGCCCCAGCAGCTTATGGATTTGCCCCAGCAGCTTATGGATATGCCCCAGCTCCTCATGGATATGCCCCAGGCCCCCATGGATTTGCCCCAGCACCTCATGGATTTGCCCCAGCAGCTTATGGATTTGCCCCAGCACCTCATGGATTTGCCCCAGCACCTCATGGATTTGCCCCAGCACCTCATGGATTTGCCCCAGCACCTCATGGATTTGCCCCAGTAGCTTATGGATTTGCCCCAGCAGCTTATGGATTTGCCCCAGCTCACCTCCTGGTCCTGGTCCCAGCACATGGATAGCGGCCCAGGCAGCACCTCTCCGCCGCGTTTTTCGCTCCTTCTGAGCGTCCGGCGGCGCGCAGCTTGGGCGCTCGTCTGGGGGAGCCACGTGACCAGCCGCGATTGGCTGGTGACGTATTTCCTCCAGGCGAGCGCCGAAGCTGCATGCTTCGGACGCTCGCACGGAGCGAATACGCGGCGGTGGCGGGCGGTGGGTGAGACACCCGCCCTTAGGGTGACGGTGTCACCCTAAAGGCAGGTGTCACCTGGTGCGGGCCACACCCCCCGCCCCCACGTTACGACGCCACTGCGTGGATGGTCCAAATACAGGCCGGGGTTTGGTACACAGGATCAGACAAGATAGCCACCAGGCTCTGGAGCACATATAGCACTTCCTTTCAATGGCAGGTTCAGAAGTTAATGTCAGAACATTGGCTGGATGCGGGTGTGGTTCTCTTAAAGGACACCAGTCAATGCTAATGAGACACATATGATGCTGCTGCAGGAGGTCTGAAGGAATGTGTATTAACAAATACATTAGCAGGCTACCAGGGTGGGAATCAGGATTTGGTTCTTTTTCTGCGGCGTCGCCGTGGGACCTGACAACATCTCTATTAACATACCGCGATACAGAATGTACCTGTAAACATGTAACACAGTGACTATATACCGAATGCACCTGTAAACATGTAACACAGTGACTATATACAGAATGTACCTGTAAACATGTAACACAGTGACTATATACCGAATGCACCTGTAAACATGTAACACAGTGACTATATACAGAATGCGCCTGTAAACATGTAACATAGTGACTATATACAGAATGCGCCTGTAAACATGTAACACAGTGACTATATACCGAATGCACCTGTAAACATGTAACACAGTGACTATATACAGAATGCACCTGTAAACATGTAACACAGTGACTATATACAGAATGCACCTGTAAACCTGTAACATAGTGACTATATACATAATGCATCTGTAAACATGTAACACAGTGACTATATACAGAATGCACCTGTAAACATGTAACACAGTGACTATATACATAATGCGCCTGTAAACATGTAACACAGTGACTATATACAGAATGCACCTGTAAACATGTAACATAGTGACTATATACAGAATGCACCTGTAAACATGTAACTGTGACTATATACAGAATGCACCTGTAAACATGTAACACAGTGACTATATACAGAATGCACCTGTAAACATGTAACATAGTGACTATATACAGAATGCACCTGTAAACATGTAACATAGTGACTATATACAGAATGCACCTGTAAACATGTAACATAGTGACTATATACAGAATGCACCTGTAAACACGTAACATAGTGACTATATACAGAATGCACCTGTAAACATGTAACACAGTGACTATATACAGAATGCTCCTGTAAACATGTAACTGTGACTATATTTCCTACATATTTATTTTTCTGGGTTTTAATCTGTATATTTGTGTTTTGTTTTTAATATCTTGCATTTTATTACTTTGTATTTCTGTAACGACTGTAACAATTCAATGTTCTTGAACTCAGGACATACTGAAAACCAGAGAAATCTCAATGTGTCCTTCCTGCTAAAATACTTTATAAATAAATAAATGTTCAGTACTTGAAGGATGGACATGGGGTGGTTCTGTTCTCTTTTGAAGGATCGCACTTTGTAGCGCTGAGCGCACCGACTGCACACTCTTAAGGACATTCCTTCC
>RXON01003739.1:0-29016 GCA_009667805.1 Leptobrachium leishanense
CCGGGGTTTCCCCACACAGCCAGGACCAGTTATCGGGAGGCCGGGGTTTCCCCCCACACAGTCAGGACCAGTTATCCGGAGGCCGGGGTTTCCCCCACACAGCCAGGACCAGTTATCAGGAGGCCGGGGTTTCCCCCCACAAAGTCAGGACCAGTTATCGGGAGGCCGGGGTTTCCCCCCACACAGTCAGGACCAGTTATCGGGAGGCCGGGGTTTCCCCCCACACAGTCAGGACCAGTTATCGGGAGGCCGGGGTTTCCCCCCACACAGTCAGGACCAGTTATCAGGAGGCCGGGGGGTTTCCCCCCACACAGTCAGGACCAGTTATCGGGAGGCCGGGGTTTCCCCCCACACAGTCAGGACCAGTTATCGGGAGGCCGGGGTTTCCCCCCCACACAGTCAGGACCAGTTATCGGGAGGCCGGGGTACCCCCCCCCCCCACACAGCCAGGACCAGTTATAGGAGGCCGGGTTTTCTCCCCCAAACAAGTGACTCTGGAAGTATTTGGAGACTCTCGTGATAAAGAAAGAGTGACACTTATAAGTAGGAGGGGACGATCAATCCCCTGAGTCTAATGAACTGACACCCCTGATATTTTGTTGTGCTATAACTTGGGGCTTTATCACACTTTCCTTTATTATCATTTTTTTACATTCATGGTGTGTCTGAAAGATGAAACACACAGTCAGTATGTCGGTTCTAACTTGGGATTGGTTAGGAATACGAGGAAACGCAGTGAGTCCTCATGGAAAATACAATATGTATATGAATCCATTAAGTTGATCTTTAAGGAATCTAAGCAGAATGACTCGTGCTAGATATGTAGTCAGGCCCCGCACAGCTTATAATATGAGTTTCTATTCACAGGTTTTCCTATTAATGACACGGCTTTACAAGAATGAATTGTTCATGGTAATTTAACTCAATATAGTGTGATAGAGAAGGAACCTGCCCGCGTCCATTTGCAGAGACATGTTAATGATGTAGCACTGTGATTCAGGAATTTATCATGACTTTAAAGTGTCACCTGTAAACCGGACTATTTTATTCAGATGTAAGATGTATGAGGAGGCTCCTGTGTTCACAACTTATAATTTTGTATCTACACCAACTAGTGACCGCAGATTTCTTACCCAACATAGTGTTTTTTCTATTCGGTTGATATATATATATATATATAGAGTGACATAAGTAGTAGAACAGGGTTATCTTTTATGGTAGACAAGGTGGAAAGCCTGCCCAGAGGGCAGTCTATTGTGGATATACTGCCCCAGCTCATGGATATACTGCCCCAGCTCGTGGATATTGCCCCAGCTCGTGGATATACTGCCCCAGCACGTGGATATACTGCCCCAGCACGTGGATATATGCCCCAGCATGTGGATATACTGCCCCAGCACGTGGATATACTGCCCCAGCTCATGGATATACTGCCCCAGCTCGTGGATACTGCCCCAGCATGTGGATATACTGCCCCAGCTCTTGGATACTGCCCCAGCTCTTGGATACTGCCCCAGCACGTGAATACTGCACCAGCACATGGATACTGCCCCAGCTCGTGGATACTGCCCCAGCACGTGGATACTGCCCCAGCACGTGGATATACTGCCCCAGCACGTGGATATACTGCCCCAGCTCGTGGATATTGCCCCAGCACATGGATACTGCCCCAGCTTGTGGATACTGCCCCAGCACGTGGATACTGCCCCAGCTCGTGGATACTGCCCCAGCTCGTGGATACTGCCCCAGCACGTGGATACTGCCCCAGCACGTGGATACTGCCACAACGCGTGGATACTGCCCCAGCTCGTGGATACTGCCCCCAGCTCGTGGATACTGCCCCAGCACGTGGATACTGCCCCAGCACGTGGATATACTGCCCCAGCTCGTGGATATTGCCCCAGCACATGGATACTGCCCCAGCTCGTGGATACTGTTGTGGAAATTTTATTATGTGGACATTATATTCTAGGATGTTCTTAATAATTTGTCATCTGTCTCCCTGTGTTGGATTTGAATGTGGTTTTAAATCCAAACCAGCGGCAAAACCGGCAGTATGAAAACCTTCTTTTGGGTTTAGAGACATACCTGCTTTTAAGACATTTTAAGCCTTGTCTCAACACTGGTACCGTATTGAGATAATAACTTTATTTGTCCCCGCAGATATGTCCATAACCCGTAGGAACAAGTAGATTGATCTTCACTCTCATACTGATCAATCCGAGCAGTATCTGAGTGGGGGTCCATATTGATGCGTGACGGGGGATGGGGACAAACATGGCTGACTGGGATCATGGAGATGGCTCAGGGATGAGTCATCTCCAGGAGGCCGGTCGACCATTCTGGTCCACGCCCCTGTCCTTTTGATATGTAAACGTAATTACTAGGCAACCTGGCTTTCTGTTGTACAGCCAGGGGGCTACTGGGCGTGTGCGATTGTCTAATAAATTAAACAATCCAGGAGCCACAACTGCACTTGGCCACAGGATTTTCCAGCTTGAAGCAGCGTGTTTGTCTGATTCCTCCTGGGACACAGAGAAGTACTTCCTTCTTATACAGAAAGAGCTAGATATAGCGTGTATTTTTATAGTGACGGATTTGTTTGTACTGGGCGCACTTTAATACTGCAGTGTACCTTTTTTAGTGCACCAGGACTTTATGCGCAAACACCAAACTTTCCATAACAATACTGCCCCAGCTCATGGATACTGCCCCAGCACGTGGATATACTGCCCCAGCACGTGGATATACTGCCCCAGCTCGTGGATACTGCCCCACCATGTGGATACTGCCCCAGCTCGTGGATACTGCCCCAGCTCGTGGATACTGCCCCAGCACGTGGATACTGCCCCAGCTCATGGATATTTGGCCCCCACCTCTCATGGATATATGCCCCAGCTCATGGATATTTGCCCCCACCTCTCATGGATATATGCCCCAGCTCATGGATATTTGCCCCCACCTCTCATGGATATATGCCCCAGCTCATGGATATTTGTCCCCCACCTCTCGGATATTTGCCCCCACCTCTCATGGCTATATTCCCCCCAGCTCAGACCCCAGACCAGACATGGGGAGGCTGTTCGAATGCTCTATCGGCATTCGGACAGCCGCCCCATGAGCTCCTCATACTTACCTTCCCGAGCGGCGAAGTGAAAGTTTCCCCACTTCTGCTCATTGAAGGACCCAAGCCGCGGTCACGTGACCGCAGCTTGGGTCCTTCAAAGAGTGGAAGCGAGGGAACTTTCCCTTCGTCGCTCGGGGATGGATGCGTGCGGCAGCCGGGTAGAGGCTGCGAGCGCAGCCTCTACCCGGCTGCCGCGTGCATCCAACCCCGAGCGGTGGAGGGAACTTTCCCTTCGCCGCTCGGGGGTTGGATGCGCGCGGCAGCCGGGTAGAGGCTGCGAGCGCAGCCTCTACCTGGCTGCTGTGTGCACCTTGTAACCGCTGCGGCAAGCGCACAGCCGGCTCGTGCCGCGGTGGTTGCATGCGCGCGCAGAGTAAGGCTTGGCGACAGACACGCCAAGCCTTACTCAATTATATTATAGATAGGCAACAAAGGTAAAACCCTCTAAGCATTTGAAACCTTGTTTCTTAGGATTTATAGTAGATAAATGTTAAACACACACATATTTAGATGTTGCTATTTTAGTTGTTTCTTTAAGATGAATTGTAGTATTTTTAACCCCACACCTATCCTTTAATTAAATTGCACTACATCCTTAGCTTAGCTAGTGCTGGTCATGGTAAAACAGATGACTACCAGCATCCATAGCAATTTATGAGAGTAGACAATAGTTAATACGGGTTATCCCCATAGCTGCAATTTAAGCATCCTTCTCCCATTCCCTTTTGTTTATATATTGTAGTATAATAAGTGTTACTGCTCGCTGTCACCAGTGATTATTGTGTTCCCACTCTTGGAGAAGAGGCCTGCATGGTCAGGGTGTCTCCCTGGGTCATTCTTGCGTGGGTTTAAATCCTGCGTCTGGCTAAGAGTGACCCGGCCTCTGAAGTACTGGGCGGGCATGGGAACGTGACAGTGTTGTTTTTTAGTATATTGATCACGATGTGATAAAAATGATGGATTGATGGGATTTACCTATCACGATCAGGCAGTTATGAAAATATACGACATGAGTTTATGCTGATGCCTTAAGTGAACTTGGCTCTAATTAGCATTCTATGACCAAGCTGACAGTGTAGAAATGCATCTCACCTAAGAATCTGCAGCCATGTGTAAATGTGTTAAAGCACACCCAAGATAAGGACGGAGGTTAGGAAAATAGGGAGTAAAAAAGTCCAGAAGCAAACAGATGTTAATTCCTGTTAAATAATGAAACGTTAGGAAAACTTGTGAAACTGCAGAAATGTTTATCTTTGTGTTACTCTGTATTTTAACTTTTAATGTGCTGCTGTATGCATTTTAGTAGGTGTTACTTCTCTCTGATAGGATATTGAAACGTCATGTAATGTATATAAGCACATGTAACCAAACATACAATGGAGAGTGAAGCAAGGAAAACTTTGTGTCTTGTCATCATTTCCAGTTACTTCCTTCTCACTGGTCGACCATGAGTTATTTTGTTACGGAGAGATAGTTTAGTTAGAGAATAGAAGATTACGGACACACATCAAGCTGAGGCAGAATTTTCCTGCTATCAGTGATGTCACAGAGGATTGCACACATAGATTGTAAAGGGGCGGGGCTTGTTAAGTTTGAGGTTTTCTTGTTTTTAACATTAACCCAAACTCTACACTAGTGACTGATTCACCGTAACGCGAGCGCCACAACCAGATCTTTATGGCTTTTGAAAAGCAATATGTAGATAAATGTTAAAATGAATAGAAACATGTGACTGAACAGCAAAAAATAATCTGCATTTTCCATTTATGGCAGAAAAAATCTAAAAATAAAATATGTGATGAAGAACGAAATAAGAAGAGGGTGTTTAAAATAAAGAAATCATTGGGGTTTGTAACATTTCACCTTTTTATTTCACTCCTAATCTCTGCTATGTCCTCTCCGAGTGACACAACCTACACAAACTCTATAACGTTATGTCCACAAGCCATTATCCTGCACTTTGTTACCCCCATATTGCTACATAATGCACTTTATCTTAGTTATGTCATATTCCCCTCTTTTTTTATTGCCTCTTATATTCTTAATTCCCCGAAATCACTAAAGTCGCCTCAATAAAAAGACAAAGACGTCACGCACAACCTCCGCATCACAGACACATTGCTTCCTCACCAGTGGCGTAGCGTGGGTTGTCAGCGCCCGGGGCAAGGCAAGTATTGCGCCCCCTTAGTGTTGTGAATAGACAAATTGCCACGAAAATGCACCATACTGTGAAATTCACCATTTGGTGCAATTCATTGGCAATTTCCTCACTTAGTGAATAACCCCTTAAAATGTTTGTAAACTTGTGTCTATATTTTAAAGAAAATTATTTTAACAGGACATATACTAGGGCTAGCAACACCCCTGATGCTACCATTTACTATACTTTATTATGTCCCCATTTCATTTACTGTATTCCACTTTAGTTTATTAGCCGTTTCATTGTCACTCGAGTCCAGAGGGATTCAGATGCAGCAGCAGGAGTGAGGACTTCTTGACAGGACTCCCAGGGGGCCGGGATTATTATTATTAATAATCAAGACCGATGTGTTCAGTATATACAAGCCTATTTTCTCTATGTGCTCAGCCAGCATCGGGTCACATGGCTGAGCGTTTAGAGTTTGTACATAGCCAGTTTTCCTGTGATGTGGCGCGAAGTAACGGCTTCACACCGTGTTGCATTGCGTTTATGGACAGCACTCATTTAATGCATAAATCAGCCCCTTTCTGCCTCCACTGCCTGACCATTTACATGAGCCAAAGTGATTAAGGTGCATAGTGTCTCTTTAAATTAATTATTAAAATAATGAAATATTATTAAAATATAGTAAAATGACAAATATTAAAATATACTAAAAGTTAATACCAAAAGTTTATTAAATAAATACACAAGCTGAATAATTTAAAATAAAATATATTAAAAATATAAAATGACATTTAAAGAATTTAAATAATAAAATATATGGGCTAACTCAGAGTAATGTGTGGTGTGTGTAAGTGTATTAGAGGCCTCTACAGCAATTTAACTCACAGTAGAAGACACACACACAGACACACACAGAGACACACAGACACACACAGAGACACACAGACACACACAGAGACACACACACAGACACACACACACACACACACACACACACAGACACACACACACACACCTGTTGAATCAATGCTTAGATTCAACTGCAGTGGGGGGGGGGCAGGGGCCACAAGTCACACCTGGCTGCTTCACCTGGATTCTGGAGTCTGGCGTCACACAAGCTATTTAGGGATATGGGGGGGGCAGGAATACAGAGCAGGAGCTGCACTTGCGGTAACACAGTATACGGAGCAGATCACCGTCTCTGGCATTTAAGGACTTATAACTTTTATTTACTTCAGAAATGACCCTGCACATTTGCTGCTGCAGACTCACTCACCCGTCCTGACCCAGATGACCACAGGGACAAACGCTGTGTGACGTCCTCCGCCAGGCTGAGTCTCCTGCTCGGGGGCCGCTCCCTCCCACACCACAGACAAGAATGAACCTGGCGCCGGCGTGCTCGGTCACATGACTCGCTCAAGTCAGCTGCTGAGTGCTGACGGCATCACCCTGCGACCTCCTCCTCCCTTCCTGACCGGCTGCTGGCTTGTAAGTTTTAGGGGCGCAAATTTTCTTTTGAAATTATGCGCCCCTAAGAAAATTTGCGCCCGGGGCCACGGCCCCCCCACGCTACGCCACTGTTCCTGACCCAACATTCCTTTTATCCACACGTTAGGTCATCCTCCATTGCTCCTCTTCCCAGTATCACCCCTCCTGATCCTTAAAGCAGAAGATCTGCCGTGATGTCATACCCACCCATAACCTCACTGAATGAAGACATAACATTTCTCCAAACTCAACTGGATTCTCCATCCTTAATCACTTTGCTTTACACAGGGAGCTGCTCCATGATCAGTAGAATGATGCTGATGTCATAACTTTTCCTTCACATATTGTTTTGCATTTCTAGATGTTCTGTGTTTCTATGTGATCTGTCACTGAGAGCGAATCCATCCCTGTACATACTTTATACCTTTGTATAAGACATACTCTATTGTATCACTTGTTTTCCTGATCTGGAAACAGATTGAAAGAAAAAAGAGGCGTCAGACCAGGGTGACCGTTATCACCGCTCTTATTTCATTCAGAAATAATCCCTCCCAAACAACTGAACTGGAACAACATGAATGAACAAGTCATTAAAATGAAAAAGCCAGAGGAAGATAAAAGCAAATCCACTCCCAAATGGAGAAAAAGCCGATATATGAGAAAAGGTGAAGTATGGTATAAATCTATAGCCAGTGAATAGAATATGGATTTATTGGCCGGGGGGGGGCGTGGCCAGCCGTGTGTGGAAGCAGACATGTTTTGGATGAGCTCCGCTGACTTTCGCTGATTTTGGGGATTACCACTTGGTTTTCTCTGTAAATTACCTTTTCCTGAGTGACCCTGCGTGGCTGGCCATCGAGAGGCATACTTCGGAGCTCGCTTTGGCCCCCCTCCGGAGTATAGCAGAGATTCGGGCCTTGTTCTTTGCCGGGCGGGTCCTCTTGTCGGCCATCTTGCAGGCTAGGCTCCGGCCTGCAGCTCCTTCAGCTTCCTTGCACCAGGTGTGTGGCTGCTGTGCACCATGAGGATGGAGGGCCCCCATCTTCTGGCCAATGCGGCTGTACCCATAGCAGAGACTGTGGGGGAGGGTGCGTACTGATGGCAGCAGGCCCGTCCACCCCCCACTAGGAACCACTTCGCTCCCGTCCCCGAGCACACAGAGTGCTATGCGCGGGGACAGGAAGATGAGGAGGGGGGAGATAGAGGAGGAGCCGGATGCGGAAGCCTCGTGTTCTCTCTCCGCACGGTGCAGACTTCCACAGTCCTCCTGACTCCCGGTATCCCAGTCCAGCAGTTGGCCACAGAATACGTGGGCCCAAAGGGCAGCTGCTTTGGGCCCCTCAACAAAGACTGGGCCCGGGGCAGATGCCCCTTTTGCCCTGCGTTAAAGACAGCCCTGATTTCCAGGTCACATTGCGGCCCATACATTTCCAGGTCACATTGCGGCCCATACATTTCCAGGTCACATTGCGGCCCATACATTTCCAGGTCAGATTGCGGCCCATACATTTCCAGGTCACATTGCGGCCCATACATTTCCAGGTCACATTGCGGCCCATACATTTCCAGGTCACATTGCGGCCCATACATTCCCAGGTCACATTGCGGCCCATACACTTCCAGGTCACATTGCGGCCCATACATTTCCAGGTCACATTGCGGCCCATACACTTCTAGGTCACATTGCAGCCCATACATTCCCAGGTCACATTGCGGCCCATACACTTCCAGGTCACATTGCGGCCCATACACTTCCAGGTCACATTGCAGCCCATACATTTCCAGGTCACATTGCGGCCCATACATTCCCAGGTCACATTGCGGCCCATACACTTCCAGGTCACATTGCGGCCCATACATTTCCAGGTCACATTGCGGCCCATACACTTCCAGGTCACATTGCAGCCCATACATTCCCAGGTCACATTGCGGCCCATACACTTCCAGGTCACATTGCGGCCCATACATTCCCAGGTCACATTGCGGCCCATACATTTCCAGGTCACATTGCGGCCCATACATTTCCAGGTCACATTGCGGCCCATACATTTCCAGGTCACATTGCGGCCCATACATTTCCAGGTCACATTGCGGCCCATACATTTCCAAGTCACATTGCGGCCCATACATTTCCAGGTCACATTGCGGCCCATACATTTCCAGTCACATTGCGGCCCATACATTTCCAGGTCACATTGCGGCCCATACATTTCCAGGTCACATTGCAGCCCATACATTTCCAGGTCACATTGCGGCCCATACATTCCCAGGTCACATTGCGGCCCATACATTTCCAGGTCACATTGCGGCCCATACATTTCCAGGTCACATTGCAGCCCATACATTTCCAGGTCACATTGCGGCCCATACATTTCCAGGTCACATTGCGGCCGTTGTTGCCGCTGTTTGCTTTATGTGCTGGTGTAATGATATTGTGCGTTTGGTGTGTTATTGCGTTTCAGTAGCTGTTGATTCTGTGCATTTATTAATCACTTTATTCTCGCCCTCCACATCCTTTGTTGTTAGAAATGGAAATGGATTTCTGTTCATTCCTGTTTTCTCGCACATTTCTTTATGTTTCATGCTTTGTTATTAAAGGCATTTATTGTCGCACAATATGTCATCACCAGGTTTGTATGTGTTGTCGTTGTCTTTCTTCTCTCCATGTGACATCGCTGGGTCTGTCATCTCGCTGGCTGGAGACGCACATTTTTCATACTTCTCTGCCCCTGAGGATCACCATGAATATTCACTAGAGACAGATTACATCCGGCCATTTATACATTTTCTTTCATCTTTTCCACCATAATTCGCAGCGTCACAATAGCCGTCTCTGTCTGATTCCCGTCCGTGTAAGACAGTTACTGGGTCTGTCATGTCACACAGCTCCTCGATGTCACCCACCTTCCTGAACAGCTCCTCGATGTCGCACATCTTCCTGGACAGCCCCTCAATGTCACCCATCTTCCTGGACAGTTCCTTCATCTTTATTTCCAGCTGCCGGATTAGATCTGAGAGTCGGAGTGAGACCTGCTCTTCCTGCCTGGAGATCTCACTCAGGACTCGCTATTATTTCAGCTTTTTACTCATTATTCCTCCCGCCTTTATCTCTTCTATTCCTCGTCCTGTTTCACCTTCCAGTGGATCTGCACGGCTCTACCTGATCATTCTCCTCTTTGTGTCACTCATTGATCAGGCGTTCGGTTTAATCCGTTTCATATTTTCATTTACGTAACATTATGAATATAAAATTATTTGTTTTTTGGGGATTTTTACTGACGTCACTTTTTCCAGCTTTATACGTTTCCAACAAAAAGAAAACACAAAGGGGCAAAAATAAATCCTCCAAAAAGGGCAAAACCCAAACCCCTACTAATACACGAGATAGAAGCACAGGGAGAGCATAGGGGGAATAGAAACAGCACAAGATTTATTGAGTGTAACAGAACAGCCGTCACGTTCAATTTATTAGCCCATAAAAAGTTAATAGTTCGTTTGTTTAAGGTCAAATTTCGTTTATACAATTTATGTCTGTGTGATCCCTGAGTGTATTGTGTTTCCCTTCGCAAATTCACCGCACCAAACGCGACTGCAATCCTTCACAATTTAATAACACCCAAATTGACCAGTTTTCTCAACGAGTATTTGAGAAGAGGGACTATCTGCTTGGTATTTCATCCGGCTGACTCGCTAGCTTCCAGCAAGGGACCGGATGCTGGCTCGCTACCGCTGCTCACTGCAGAACAACCCAGGCACCTACGGCGGATCTACGCCGAGTAGCAGCATCCGTCACATTGAGCATTGGTATATATTGTGCTTTTTCTATTCTCCCTATGCTCTCCCTGTGCTTCCATCTTTCTACGTTTCCATCGGACACTTTTCTCATTTCTCGTCGCCCTCTAGTGGCCTCTTTGCTGGATGCATCCTGTTTCGTTACATCTTTTATAGAATCATTTGAGGTTTTTTCATTGTATCACCCTCTTCCAATTCTTATCATTAAATGTCATTAGTATTTATCTATGATCCTTCGTTAGGTTTTGTTATGTACAGACCAAGTGTGGGATTTTATGATATTTTTATTGATGGTGGATTTTTCCCGTTATAATTTACCTATTTCACAATCTAATCATTTCCTCTGGATTCCAATATACAATGAAGACACCCGGCACACTGATCTTTCCATTCCTCCATCCTGGGTGCTGTGCAGGTTGGCAGATACACTGGGCCCTATCACCCTTATGAAACACCTACAGGGTTATTCAAAGAGCCAGTTTGCCACATATTGGCGAATTGCCTGCACATACGGTGCCTGTTCGAGGGCAGTGAAATCCCCATAGAGAAGCAATGCTTCGTCTATTCACAAACCAGCAGTGAAAGGTTCCCAAAATGCCCCGCCATTCGGTGGTTTCATTCGACAGGCTTATTCAGGCGAATCCCATAGGCTTCAATGTTAAAAATATTCCCCTTTTAATTCAATATCTAATAAACAGTTGATTATTTTATTCTGCAGCAAAAAGTCTCTTTATTTATAGATTTTTTTAGAATCATTTAGGCATTTTTCAGAATTTTTCTTTTTCCTCCCCCCCCTCCGTTTTTTTTTTTTTAAATCGTTTTTTCCTTTTTCTGTAACAGACCTTTTTATTATCATTCATTGGATTTTATGTGTAAATTTCAGACTTTTTCGTTCAGTAGTTTTTTTGCAAACAGCGTTTCACTTTTCAAACTTTCAAGCGTACTGTTTTTTGTTTTTTTTTCACCTCGTTGGCCTGCATGTCGTCTTTTTCTGGTGGCTGCTCTGTGCTGTGATTGGTGGCTAGTCGGGTTTCTCCGGCGTGTTCGGTGTGGTTAATCCAGCTTTTTCTGCAGGTTTCCCGCGGGTTTTCCCTGCACTACGGGGGCCCTGTGGTGCTTGCTGAATACACCACAAAGTCGGCAAAATAGGATTGCTGAATCTCCCCGAAGTGCGGGGAACGAAAAGTCACCAAACGTGCAGTGACTTTTCGAATCTCTTTGAATAACCCCGATAGAATCTCAAGACAAGTTTCATGGTGTTGTGGTCATGATGATTTCTAGACACTAGGTGGCGACAGAGCACAGAGAATATGATTTAAATTGCTATTTGTCATTAATAAGGTTTTTAATCTGGATCTGTGCACATTGTATGTATAACTTTATATCACGTGCAAAGTAACAGCAGACTTTCCAATCACACAGCACTTTGCAGGAATATCTGCGCATTGCTTAAACATTGTTTCCCGCATAAAGTCACCTATCTTATCCGCATGAAGCAGATATTTATATAGCGCCGTGTGGCCTTATATTCTTTATATAGCTGCTTCCAGCCTCACTCGTCATTTCTCTGTGTACACTGAGTATTGGCATTTGATACTTATTTGTGATTTGATTCTCCTGCGTCTACAAGCGACTCTGAACCTGCGCTGCCAGCCCCGATCTCTGCCCGACCACATCTCTCCATACCCCTGTTTTGTGTCACATACATGGAATTGTCCCCGAGTATTTCTCCTGCTTTTAGCTTTGGATTTTCTGTTATTTAACCCCTGGGTGACCTCCAGCCTGTATATTAAACCACGTGCATCATGTGACCTCAGGGAGTAACATGTATTAATGATACCCGAGTACCCGGAGCCCCCCCCCTGTGCATATAAATACTCATCACTGATTGGAGGGAACGGACACAGACAAGTCATTCTTTACGCGGCGTTTGTGTGAAATAGAAATCAGATTTATTGATTACAAATCTATCAGCGAGTATCAGTTCTATGATCAATCAATCAGTATAAATCAGGAGCAAAGCCACGAGATCTCAAAGGATCAGCTTAATAGCCAGCGATCAGGGGGTTAAACATTCAGCCAATCCGCAATCACAGGGAAATAGCATTTACATCTGCACAACCTGATCCAGAAACTTTCCATTAAGAGGAATATTTGCCCGCGGCTTCGCTCGTGTGGATTTTAGGATTTGTTAAAATTGTTTTTTAAAAGAAACTTGAGGTTTTTTTGGTAGAACCCCCCTTTCTCCCCCACTTGGGATTTTTGGAAAATTGTAAAACACGTGTTTTTTTTATTTTTCAAGAAGAATGTAAGTGCCAAATTTCACACCTGTAACATCTTTGGTTTTTGAAACATAGGTATACTGATAAAAGTATTCACATCCCTTTCCCCCACCCCCCTTAACTGGTGATAAAGGTATTCATCCCCCTTTTTGCCCCCCCCCACTGGATTTTTGGAAAATCCAAAAATCCTTCCTTAGTGGGTGCCCACATCATAAAAACAGTGCACCTTCAAAATTTCACATTCCTAGGTTAAACGGTTTCAGCTGGGTGTTGATGAGTCAATCAGTCAGGACTTTCGCGTTTATGATAAAAGCATTGAACCCCCTTTTTGCCCCCAAGGAATTTTCAGAAAATGGTAAAACACGTGTTTTTTTATTTGTCAAGATGAATCTAAATACCGATTTTCACATCTGTAACATCTTCTGTTTTTGAGCTATAGGCATCCTGTTTAAAATATTCAACCCCCTTTTTCACCCCCTTAGGGGCGGAGTTTCCAAAAATCCTTCATTAGTGGGTGCCTACATCATAAAGACAGTGCACCTTCAAAATTTCATGTTCCTAGGTAAAACGGTTTCAGCTGGGCGTTGATTAGTCAGTCAGGACTTTCGCGTTTATATATATAGATTCTTAATATGGGATTATTAGCTAAACCCAGCAAGGCATTCTATGGGTTAAAGAGTTTTCACTCCTAAAAATCATTTTAACTGACACAAAATCCCCAAATTCAAATTCTCACCCAGGTATTATCCTCATATACCCCGAATCCAGCATGGAGCGGCTCGGTGAAGGCGGCAGTGAAGGTGTGTAAGTGTCTGATCGGGTCACACAGCTCATAAAAGGACAAACGTCCGGCCTCATAGTCCAGGAATATCCCAAATCTACAGCAGGAAAAGGAGTGAGGTAACTGGGTTAATTTACTGTCATGTCTCATATAATACACTTTATTATAAATCTTCTCCAAACCCCAGGACTTGTTATTTTCTCCAATCAGTGACTGCCCTCCCCTCCTCTCTATACTGGGATAGGTCATCCCGACCCCCCACTCCCCTGATTCACTGCCCTCCACTTCCCAGTAATGTCGCCCTGAGGAGAAACTCCTGGAGCTTAAAACCTGAGGATAAACCTGAAATCTCTCTGGTGTTTCTGGGCGACCCTGATTTATTCCTGACCCGGAAACAGTTTTCAAATCCTCTGATACAGAAACATAACGACCAGCCGTGTTTACATCCAGTAACATGTCTGAAGCCGTGTTTACATCCAGTAACATGTCTGAAGCCGTGTTTACATCCAGTAACATGTCTGAAGCCGTGTTTACATCCAGTAACATGTCTGAAGCCTCTGGTACACGGTGCCGTCTCGTTATCCGGTCGCAATCCCAGCTAGGCCTGAGTGTAAGGTCACTGAGATCAGACCCACATCTAGATCTCCTGCATCATGGACCTTTATGTCACGTCTCTCTGTGTCCTCCTCAGTGTCACAATAGTCGTCTCTGTCTGATTCCCGTCCTTGTAAGACAGTTACTGGGTCCGTCATGTCACACAGCTCCTCGATGTCACCCATCTTCCTGGACAGCTCCTCCTTCTTTATTTCCAGCTGCCGGATTAGATCTGAGACTCGGAGGTGAGACCTGCTCTTCCTGCCGGGAGATCTCACTCAGGACTCGCTTCTCCAGGGCTTCCAGCTGTTTCCTGATGTCCCTAATCAGGGCAGTGACTCGCTCTGTTACCCCGGCTGCGTTTCCTTGCACTTGTCTCCTGAGCTCCTCCAGGTTCTGGACTCTTTTCTCGGCCTCCTCTCTCTGTGAGGTCAGTTTTTGCAGAATATTCCTCAGTTTCTCCTTCTTCTTCTCAGAGGCCTCATTCAGAGTCTCCACCTGGTGTCCCCTGTGCTCTCCGGCCATGCAATAAACACAGATACAGGCCGCGTCCTCACAGCAGTAATACTCCAGGACCTTCTTGTGACGGAGCATTTCCTGTTCTCCAGTGAAGTGGTGGGTTCAGTTAAGACGTGTTCTGCTGACTTGCTGTGTTTCTTTAAGTGTTTATCACACAGAGAAGCTTCACAATGTAGACATGTTTTAGCAGCCGGTACCGGAGAGTCACAGTAAGTACAGGGGATCCCGGCCTCCTCCTGCTCTGGGTGAGTAGATCGGATATTCTCTGCGATGTTCCGCAGTTTCCTGTTCTTCACCAGAGCCGGACGTTCCTGAGACTCTGCTCTGCACTCAGGACACTTATAGACCCCAGATGCCTCCTGTGTGTCCAGCACATCCCCAATGCAGGTCCTGCAGAAGCTGTGTCCACATGGCAGCGTCACAGGGTCTGTATAAATGTTCAGGCAGATGGAGCAGGTCAGCTCGTCTCTCAGATCAGCAGACGCCATCGCTGGAAGCAGAATGAGAAACGAAACGGAACTTTTCTCCTATCAGGAGTCAGTGGTCATGTTTTACCACATTCCGCACACACAGGGCGTGGACACTTTGCGCATCATGGGACTGACTGTTAACCCTGTAGGTTCCTGATTTGAGTTCTCCCTCAGTCTGTGTAGGGATTTATTCACTAAACAGTGACTCATGGTGAGGTGAAACCCTCCTTTTATGAGACGTGGAATATCTGGTATTGTGTGTTTGAGCTGTGACTCTGCAGGAAACAGATCCCTGGGTCACATTCACTGAAACTCTCTGCTAAACCTAGATCTGAGCTGTGAGATCTCATGAAACCTGCAGGATCCGCTAAGAATCAGCGCATTAAGTGAGCGCCGTGAGCTTCTTCCTATCCTAAGAGCAGACGCTGGAAGTCACGGCCTGTGTGAGGATTTCATACAAGAAGCTCTTTATTGCCATTATACACACAATAAACACAATCCCGGCTCACACCTAATCCCGCTGCTCCTTGTAGGATCACATGACACGTCTGTGTGATCTATTCACTCACCTGTAGCTGGAGGTCTCCATATGTTGGAGAAAAAGCACAGATCCTTCTAGATTGGAGCTTGTGGTCAGCAGCTTCTCCCTGATGGTTACAGCTTCTGAACGAGCAGGAGTGTGGGAGCTTCCTAAAGCAAACACTGATCAGACACAACATTAAAACTGTGACAGACCGCCTGGCACACCGACCGTGTACCTCTGTGTGACACATACGAGGTATGTGCACATTATATAAAGTAAGTAATTGTCATGTATAGTGGTGACATTGAAAGGTATGTGTTTATGTTTTCTATGTGGTATATGGTGCCTATAACAAGTCACTATGAGAATGCAGCTCTCTGCTGCAGCAGCAGGGGACTGTTATTATGACGCACAGGGTCTTATGTTCCAGAAGGATTGGGGGAAGATTATAGGTGTGGCACTGGTGATGTGTTCCTGTTTACCCTCATAACCACGAGGATACTGTGGAAACAAGCAGCCAATCTGTCTGTCTCCTCATTCTTTCCAGATGGCGTCAGATTTCTCCTCGGATCAAGAAGCTTTTACCCACATATTAAATATTATAACCCTTAATATTCTGTGTGATAATTAGCGTAAAAACTTTACTGTTTGCGCATCCTAGAATAAACATGGGGAGCACAAAGTACAGTAAGCTCCCTCAAGCTAGCGCAATCACTTATGTGATAATGGGTTTAGCGTTAGTGATGTAATATGGGTGGCAGGCGCCAAAGTCACTTATCCTGACATTAACGCTTACTCAACTAAACACCACATGTTCTCCTCAGTAATACACGACCTGCATGACTAATTATAATTAATGTTCATACACAGCGCACATTAATATGATACGTATTGTTTTCGTTGCACTTAACTCATAATCTAGGGCTGGTCTCATTTTTTTTTCCAGTGCTGTTTTTTATTCCCAGTCCGGCTCTGTGTCCCTCATATCCCACAGGGGACGTAGCTCACGCACAATGCTAAAACCAAAAACAAAATACTTTAAAATGATTGGAAATTCAAAAATGCAAATAAAAATTCCTTTTAAAATTTTGCCAAGTTCTGTAACAATTATTTTTTTTTTTTAAACGTTTGGAACTGAAACCCGGCCAATCAGGGCATTACGCCGACACGTTGGTGCAGTTTGTCGCTCTCATTAATTTGCTATGGGAATATTTTGCTGCTACCAAGAATCACCGCACTGCACTGATCTCCGGCAAACAGCACCGTATTTCACAGTCAATCCGTCTGTATTTGACAAATTGACAGCTTTGTGAATAATGTCCTTTGGGTGACACATTCGGTGCTTAGGACCCCTTTTTATTACAGTTACAGGTATTTCTAAAGCGCTAACAAGTTCTGTAGCGCTGTACAAAGTCAGACAGAGTACACACAGAGCAGTAGCAGAGAGGACCCAAGAGCTTACAATCAATCAAGGAGCCTTCCCTGCCCTACTCCTCTCCAGGACTAGTCCCACACAGCTCACATACATATATACAGATTATTTTACTGGACTCACCTAATCAGTTTCTCAGCATCCATCTTCTCTTTCTGCCCAAACACGTGCGACGCTCACGAGTGAAAAACGGAGTGGTCGCACATCTGATGCCGTCGCAACCCGTCACCGGAAGACGGACGTCGGACGCAGTGGACGCTGGTCCAATTCACCTGCATGTAGTTGGATCGGACGGACGTCGACGCACGATGACGGATGATCGCACCATCGCACAAATAAGGAGCCAGTGGACGCTCAGCCTTAATCCTCTTCTAAACATTACGTGTCTGCCGAACAGAATTCTTTCTCATTAGGGATTACTGCATAGTTCGTTGCTGTAAATGCTCTGCAAGTTGCTCCATATTTATATTCATTTAAACCAGTGGTTCTCAACCTGTGGACCCTCAGGACCCAGAATTGTCCTTGGTCATTAAGTCGCGACCCAAAAAAACCTGAATTCCTGAAACATTACAATTTATTGCACAAAACAAGGCGCTGAATATTCTACAAAGTATAAATAAAATAAAGTGTTATTTAAAGCTATGAAATGAATTAGAAGTTATGGGAAAGCTGGGGAAGCTTCTTGCTCTTAATAAGTGTCTCAAAGTCTGGGGTGATGGTGACAAAGCAACTCTTAGGTCATGTTCAATGTCCAGTCTGTTGCTATTTTTTGTCTTCAGCTGAACCAGAGCTGAGAAGCTGCTGTCACAAAGATAGGTTGTGCCGAATGGTAGGATGATTTTGATAGCATGGGTTGCGATGGAGAGATATTCAGTCATGACACGACACCAGGACTGAGAGAGGCTTATCTCAGTAAATGTCTTTTTTAGCATCTGGTCACGTGAGACCTCTACAAGCTGACTCTATTCGTGGCTTGGCAACATGACGCTTTCCAATGGGATCGCGTATCCAGCCCTCATCCCTGTGCTGCTCTGGGAAGTCCTCATTGAAACGTTCCTGCAGTTTTGGGAGATGTTCTATTATAGTTTTCTTCAGGTCATTTTTGCCCGTGGTGTCCAGGTGTGTAAACTCGTGACGAGCATTGGGGAACATATCAAATCTCTCTTTGGAAACATGACTTGTCCACAATGTCATTTTCTTTTTGAAAGCATCAATTCTTTTTAGTCTGTGCAAAAATATTGTGTCCCTTCCCTTACATTGACACATTTAATGTGTTCGGCGGCTGCTCAACACATCAGATAAGCAGCTTGTGCGAGCCACGTATCACGGCGAAACAGGTCAGCGAGAGGCCAGATGCATTCAGAGAGCAATTTCAGCTCTCAGTTCATAGAAACGTGAGAGGACTTTGCCCCTGGAAAGCCACCTCCGCATGATACAGCACCTGTACGTGTTCACTGCCCAGGTCTTTGCGCAGCTTCTGAAGCATCTGGCATTTCTGGCACTTCGTTTAATGTAGTTCACCACTTTGACCACATCTTTCAGAGTTTGGTGAAGCACTGGCACCATATCCTTGGCTGCTAATGCCTCCCTGTGCAAAGAACAATGGTTCCAAATCGCATTTGGTGTTTTCAAGAATTCTTTTCACGACCCCGGCGTGTTTTTCAGTCACACATGCTGCACCATCAGTTGTGATTCCTACACACATGTTCCATAGCAGGCACGCCAAACCCAAGTATGAATCCAATGCATTGAAAATGTCCTCTCTCTCTCTACTGCAGAGAAACTGCTCGTGTAAGTCTCCTTCCCACACGTGCCTCACATAAACCAGTAAAATGACATGGTTCACAACATCCGCTGATTCATCCCGTTGTAATGAATAGTATTTGTTAGCGTTGACGCGAGCAGCGCTCTGTGTTTTTATGTCATCTGACATGTCTTGAATTCTCCTGCGTATGGTGTCATTAGATCGTGGAATGGTCTTCAATGTATCCACAGCAGATTGATCCAGGACCTCTCTGGCCATGTCAATGGCCGCAGGTAAGATAAGGTCTTCTGCAATAGTATGGGCATAGTATGGGTATTTTGCGATACGATGAGCTACATGGTAAGATGCTCGGAGCGCCTGGTCTTGCTTTGAACATGATAATGTCAGGCACTTTTGTGACGCCCTTAGCTCCTGGAGTTTTGGTTGAAAATACTCAGCAGGTTTTTCTGCATAGGCCGGGTGTTTTGTGTCTAAATGGGGCTTTAGTTTTGATGGCTTCATACTTTCATTAGCCGGTGTTTCACTACACAAAACACATTGTGCTTTCTGTCCATCTCGTCTCTCTTCAATGGACGTAAACCCAGATTTAATATAGTTTGTGTCATATTTACGTTTTGAGGACATGTTTGACGAGTGCTACTGTGGGTGAACCTCAGCAAACGGCGATAAAAATCATAAGGATCCAGTGAAGATATGCAGTTAAATCAGGATCCCGATGTGCACCATCTACTCCTCAAGATGATAGTATAGGCTCCGCAGTGTTCTAATTCCTGACGGTGCGGCAAGAAGAAGAAAAAACCTTTAGCCTCTGCTGTGGACAAAAAAACCCCCCCAAAAACATACCCAGTGCCAATGGTGTAACTAGAAACCTCAGGGCCCAAGTGCAAGATTTCCTGCAGGGCCCCTTATATCCCCCCCCCCCCCCCCCCCAAAAAAAAAATGATCGTGATTTCCTTTTGCTAAAATATAGGGGTTATTCAGAGAACATGTCGCCGACATTTCGCTGCTCTCTCATTACCCACAGTTCCCTGCACTTCGGGGAATCAAAGTTCAGGATTCACCGCGGGGTCCCCGGAGTGCAGGGAAAACCTGCCGCAATCCCGCCGAAAACCCACCGGAACAACCGTGCTGAAAAAAAGCCAACGAGCTGCCGATCACAGCACAGACCAGCCGCTGGAAAAAAGCCGACGAGCTTTATAAAGCACCTACAGATTCCGCAGCGCTGTACAAAGATAGGGAGGTGACAAATAAAACACAAAGGGTACAATACAACAAGTGACGAGCAAATAGGAGAGGAATGGAGCCCTATTCCCGCAGCAACTTACAATCAGCTGATTGTGAAATTACAAACTAAAACACTTTATTTTTACTTATTTAAAAGAAATAATTTTAATCAGACATAAAATGTGCAATATTTGTGTGAGGGTTTTCAATCCCCCCATTTCATGAACTCCTTCAATCCTCCTTTCCATGCCCTGCTTTAGCCCACCCTTTCATGTCCCCCTTCCTTTCCCCTTTTATACTTTTTCCTTGTAACCCTTTCGCATCTCCTTTAATTCGCACTCCCAGGCCTCGAGTCCGGCGGGAACGGCGTTCCTGCACTTCTCCAGCAGCGGGAATGTTGCAAGAACGCGGGTTCCTGCTGAGGGCGACAAAGTTTATCGCTGGGGTTGCTGGCAGAATACATTAACAGCATTCCGCCAGCAGCCCCCTCGACTGGCCGCGTGTTTCCCCAAGTGCCTGCGCCAGCATGATCCATCACGCGGCCACCGTCCTCAGCCCTGTGAAGGCTGTGACGTGTCCTAACAACAGAGCCTGGGTATATTCAATTCTGGGGGTTCTGTGCCTGGGTGTTTACAGGGCCGGCGCTGCCGCTAGGTGAGCTAGGCGGGCGCCTAGGGCGCAGCCGGGCCCAACCACCGAAGAAATCATTGTGTCGCGCGGGCGCTGCAGCTCTCCCGATCTGTCCGATCATTGTGTCCGCGCGAAGCCAGCATGTCTCTCTGCAGCCCGGGAGCAGCGCTTCCAGACAAGCAGGAGAGGCTGGTGATTTACGTTGGGGAGGGGCGCAAAATCACCCCCCCCACTCACTGGCCGCCGCTGGGATCCCCTGCACTCCCTTCCACAGCTCTAGGGGGACAGAAAACCTGCCTGAAATCCCCTCCCGATGTGAGACTCTGTCGGGACCATTTGTAGAGCAGGGAGCCTGGCTGCTTCTTAGAAACTGTCTGCCCCCCCCCCCCATCCTCGGGGGGGGGGGTCAGTGTCAGCCTTAACCCTCTGTGTGCCACAGGGAGAAACAATTCAGTGAACCGGCCCCGGCATCAGCTCTGTCTCATCACAGGCATCTGTATTGCTGCTGTAGGCACAAGGCTGTGTGTTTATTATAAAATGAATTGCTGACAGCGGCCAAAGATCAGTCCATTAACAAGTCAATTCTATTAGTAATAAAAAGGATTTGCTATTATTTTTTCTCCTGCTAATTTAGTTGTTGAAGCTGTGCAGAACGCCAGCTCACAGCGTTACTTAAACAAAATAACCCTTTTTTTATTAGACTTTGATTTTTTTTCATTCATTTTTAAATTAATAAGATGTATAACTTAACCCTTTTATAATTTAATATAAAAACACATGTAGCGCTCACTCCGGGAGGAGCCGCTGAATTTAAACCTCGGGTTAGTCTCCCCGCACTAGGGAATAAATATACACCAGCACTGTTGTGGATTTTATAATTATATAGTTTACTGTTCTCAATGAACTGGCACATATAATGCAAGCACGGTATATATATATACTTTACAGGATTTCGTAATGCGAGAAACGCGCAGCGGAAAAAAATAAGAAATTAACCCCTTTGTTGTCGGAGTGTAAGTCCCATTCAGGTTGTGTCCCAAAAAGGTGTGCGTGTATGTGTGTATTGGTACCCGGGTACATAGATTCAACTGGCCAGTGAATAGATTCGGTGTTTCTTCGACTAGTCAGTTGGGGCCCTGTAGATTTAAACAAACTTGCAGCATGTTTTATTAACTTGACTGTGGCCTGGGAGGCCTCTCACCCATCCGCCAGACAATCTGTTCCGCTGACCCGACAAGGACGTCTCTCCGCTTAATTTATGCTGGGACTCTGTGCCACCGGATCTGCTTTTCTTGCTTGTCCGTCTCTGCAACAAGGTTCTCAGCTTACCGCCTGCACTTCCATTAGATCATCTGCGGTCTCCTAACTTGGGGTCCAATCTGCAGCTCTGTGTCTGTGCAAACCTCTCAGCGGTGGATTACTAGGTCTCTGGCAAGTCACTGAAACTGATCTCCAGCGTCCACAGGGCAGCGCCTGCTCTCCGGCCTGGTCACAATCGTTCTCTGTCTAACGTGCATCTTGCTCTATTCACTCCTCAGCGCGCTCTGCGCTCTCTCTGCACGAGGCTGCGGATGTATCTCCTTTCTCCCCACCCACTTCCTGTTCCTACCGCAAAGCATGCTGGAAAACGTAGTCCCATTGTCCAGTGTCTCTTACATTGCGCTTGTCTCCCTCTGGTGGCCAAAAATGAGTAATACAGCAACAGTGTTTTAAACCATCGCTACACACACAATTCTACAAAATAAATTTGAAGACATTTCGGTATCGGTTTTCGGCCAAACGAACACTGTATTTTCGGTTTCAGTAAAGAAATGTCATTTCGGTGCATCACTAGGCAATATATATATCTATGTGTGCTGGGGGCAATATACCAGTACCGGCTGGGTGGAGTAGAGGTAACATCACTGCTCTTGCATGGAGAGAGCCTGTGGAGTCATGGGTTCGATCCCAGCGAGCAACTTCCAGTAAGTGTCCTTGGGCAAGACACCTAATGGTACAGACTCGCCACCCAGGACATACTTGAAAACGAGAGAAATCTCAATGTATCCTTCCTGGTTTAATCCTTTCTCAAAAAAAAAAATATAAATTCCCATGTGTGCTGGGGATATATACCCATGTCAGCTGGGGGCAATATATACCCATGTGTAAAACATAACAAGGAAATAAGGTGTCATCTGCGCTCGTTTCTATGTGTTCCATGTACAACAAAACTGAGGTTTTTTGTTTGTTTCAATGGCCATTGCAACGTAATCTCACTCGCCACTTCACGGCACCTCTTTACAGAGTGAGCACCTAACAATTGTAACCAAAAGGCCGCTCTACTGAGCAGCTCCAAGCCCTCCTGCTGCTTTTCAGCCAAGGAGAGGCAAAGATATGGTGGGTTTTATTTATACACGCACCAAACACTTCCATTTGGGATTAAAAACAAAAACATGGAAAGAGGAACAGCTGCAGAACGACGGACTGGCGTTACAAGCATGATATACATAAATACAGAAAAAATGCCGTCGCGCCCATACTCACCGAGCGGCGAGCCAGCAACTGCCATGAGTGGCGAGTGAGCTTACGTTGCAATGACAGTGACAGGTGGATATATTGCCCCAGCTCACATGGATATATATATATTGCCCCAGCTCATATGGATATATTGCCCCCAACGCATATGGATATAGTGCCCCAGCTCATATGGATATGGTGCCCCCAGCTCATATGGATGTGGTGCCCCCAGCTCATATAGATATGGTGCCCCCAGCTCATGATATGGTGCCCCCAGCTCATATGGAGACAGTGCCCCCAGCTCATATTGATATGGTGCCCCCAGCTCTTATGGATATGGTGCCCCCAGCTCATAAGGATATGGTGCCCCCAGCTCATATGGATATGGTGCCCCCAGCTCATATGGATATGGTGCCTCCAGCTCATATGGATATGGTGCCCCCAGCTTATATGGATATGGTGCCCCCAGCTCATGATATGGTGCCCCCAGCTCATATGGATATGTGCCCAGCCCACATGAATATGGTGTCCCCAGCTCATGATATGGTGCCCTCAGCTCATATGGATATGTGCCCCCAGCCTACATGAATATGGTGCCCCCAGCTCATGATATGGTGCCCCCAGCTCATATAGATATGGTGCCCCCATCAATTGCCCCCCGGACCCGCCCCTGTAGTCTTTCAAAAGGCTGGGGAGGCAAGTGCAAGCTGATCCCCCCCGCCTTAGCTTACCAGATGCGGCGGAGCTCTAGCTGAGGGGGCGGGGCTATGCCTGTTTCCCTCAAAACAACTGCGCGCCGGAACTTCCTTCAAGCAGCGAAGTTCCGGCACGTGGTTTCTGGTGAGTGGGCAGAGGTAGGCGCGCGGCCTGGATCTGCTGCAGCGCTGCCTTCGAGAGGCTTGGGCGGGCACATGTCCCGCGACCCAATCAGCCCCTGGTCGCGACCCACTTTTGGGTCGCGACCCACCAGTTGAGAAACGCTGCTTTATATGATGCTCGGTGGAGCATTCATACGAGTGATCTCCTCCTATGCTACATCTTACTCACATGGTATTTCTGTGATCCATTCACCCCCCCATATCATATGTTTTTATGAGTGTCTATAATGCAAATGTGTAAATAAAGGTTGGGTTTTGTCATCAATTAACTTCTTGGGTTAAGCCCATTCTTGCCAATTTTTGTACCAACTAGTGGTTCCTATTTTTTTCTAATGTATATCTGTTATTCTGTCTCCCATTGTACAGTGTTACGGAACTTTTTGGCACTTTATAAATACCTGTAACTGTATCTTAAAGTGCTTGTAGTGCAAATAAAGTCCTATAAACCATTCAGGCTATATTTAACCAGATGAATCTCAATTAGGGATGGGCTGACGGTTCGAATAAGTTCGAAGTTCGATTCGATTCGAATTTGCGAACTTCGAACTTTTTGGGCCGTTTGAGGAAAGTTCGAAAAAAATATATATTTTTTTTAAAAATGCTTAAAAGATCCTAAAAAAATCTAAAAGTAAAGAGACTCTTTAGAGTATTATAAGCAACGGTTTATTAGATATTGCATAAAAAAAGGAATATTTTTAACATTGAAGGCTATGGATTAAACATTTCCCACACCTTGTTGCTAAAACATTTCCCACACCTTTTTTAACATTGAAGCCTATGGGATTAAACATTTCCCACACCTTGTTGCTAAAACATTTCCCACACCTTGGGTTAAATTACGTTCTCAGCGTTAAAATGTGGGCGCAAGGGAGGATAACCTGCACTCGCAGGTTTTAACGCTGGATTACAATGGAGGTGCAAAAAATGCTGCCTGCGTTGTTACCGCGTATAAATATCCTGGACTCCATAGGACTCCATTGAATTCCCCCCTGCTGGTCACATGACCAGCCGGATCTCGCAAGGTGAAATCCGGCTGGTCTGTGCAAGGGTGGATCCAGGGGGGGCAACGGGCCCCCCCTCTGAGAAAATCCGCCCCTGGGTCCACGTAGTGATCAGCAGGGAGAGACTGGGGGGATCTTTTCCCCCAGTCTTTCCTTGCTCCCGCCGGACGGAGGAGGCAGTTGGGTGAGTATCTGAGTCTTTTTTTTCTTTTTGAGGCTGGTGTTACCGGATTTTACAGAAGCGTAGTCCGTTAACACCAAGTCCTGGCTCTGGTTAACTTTCCACTAACCACAGCCGGATGTTAATCAGCGCCGGGACGTTGTAATACCAGCGCTGATTAACACTTTGCGCTCCTCATGTTAAGTATAGGGAGCGCAATGTACATTAACCTCGCGCAGAAAAGCACAAGATACCAAACGCAAACGCGTTACTTAACCCATTAGTGTTTGGATTGTAATATGCGGGAAGCACCGCAGCTAACGTTAATGCTCGCGCAAGTGAGCGTTACCATTTGCGTTAAAATCGTAATTTTTCCCACTCGTTGGTGATAAAACATTTCCCACGGCTTCAAATCGCGTTTAAACATGAGCAAAAGCGATAAAAATGAGCTCAGCGCACAGCGGTGAAATGGTTAAAAACTTTTTTTAAATTGTTTTTTTCATTGTTTCCTGTCCCCCATGGCAGTACCTGGACCCCCATACACCTTTTATGACCAACTAGGTGTAAAGCCTGCCCAGAGGGCAGTCTATTGATAAGTGTGGTGCGTATGAATGTTTGTGGAAAGGAATACACAGCAGCGTCAAGAAACGTTAAATATTTTTAGTGACTATTTGGTCGAGTTGCATACTCGGGCGTCCTCCAGGCTCAAGCGAGTCCCCGGCTCGGCTGGGCCTCTAGGCCAACGCCAAGCCGGGGGCTCGCCTAAGCTTGGATACCGGCCGAGCAAGCAGGGTGGGTGTGGAGAGCACATACTCACCTACATTAGCCCTGAGCTCCAGCGGTGACTGTCCTCCGGCTGTCGCAGGCTGCTCGGCCGGCCTCCAGGCTCAGGCGAGCCCCCGGCTTGGCTTGGGCCTACAGGCCCAGCCGAGCCGGGGGCTCGCCTGAGCCTGGAGGCCGGCCGAGCTGCCTGCGACAGCCACCGCTGGAGCTCCGGGCCAATGTAGGGGGATGTTGCCTACACATACTCACTGACATCGGCCCTTAGCTCCTCCAGCGATGGCGGTCCCGCTTCCAGCGTCCTCTCTCTCTCTCGTTGGTCGCCGGCATGATGTAACGAAAGCCTTTGACCCCGGCATTTTGACCGGGGTCAAAGGCTTTCGTGACGTCATACCGGCGACCAACGGAGAGAGAGAGAGGACGCTGGAAGCGGGACCGCCATCGCTGGAGGAGCTAAGGGCCGATGTCGGTGAGTATGTGTAGGCAACATCCTCTTACATTGGCCCGGAGCTCCACCGGTGGCTGTCCTCTGGCTGTCACTGGCTGCTCGGCCGGCGACTAGGCTTAGGCGAGTCCCAGCAGCTCGGCTGGGCCTGTAGGCCCAAGCCGGGGGCTCGCCTGAGCCTGGAGGCCGGCCTAGCAGCCTGCTTGGCCGGAGGAGGTCACCGCTGGAGCTCAGGGCCGATTTAGGGGAGTATGTTTTGGAACTTCGGCCCTGAGCTCCAGCGGTGACCGTCCTCCGGCTGTCGCTGGCTGCTCGGCCGGCCTCTCGGCTTAGGCGAGTCCCCGGCTCGGCTGGGCCTGTAGGCCAAGCCAAGCCGGGGGCTCGCCTGAGCCTGGAGGCCGGCCTAGCAGTCTGCTCGGCCGGAGGAGGTCACCGCTGGAGCTCAGGGCCGATTTAGGGGAGTATGTTTTGGGAACTTCGGCCCGGAGCTCCAGCGGTGACCGTCCTCCGGCTGTCGCTGGCTGCTCGGCCGGCCTCTAGGCTAGGCGAGTCCCCGGCTTGGCTGGGCCTGTAGACCCAAGCCGAGCCGGGGGCTCGCCTGAGCCTGGAGGCCGGCCTAGCAGCCTGTTCGGCCGGAGGTCACCGCTGGAGCTCAGGGCCGATTTAGGGGAGTATGTTTTGGGAACTTCGGCCGGAGCTCCAGAGGTGACCGTCCTCCGCTGTCGCTGGCTGCTCGGCCAGCCTCTAGGCTTAGGCGAGTCCCCGGCTCGGCTGGGCCTGTAGGCCCAAGCCAAGCCGGGGGCTCGCCTGAGCCTGGAGGCCGGCCTATCAGCCTGCTCGGCCGGAGGAGGTCACCGCTGGAGCTCAGGGCCGATTTAGGGGAGTATGTTTTGGGAACTTCGCCCGGAGCTCCAGCGGTGACTGTCCTCCGGCTGTCGCTGGCTGCTCGGCCGGCCTCTAGGCTTAGGCGAGTCCCCGGCTCGGCTGGGCCTGTAGGCCCAAACCAAGCCGGGGGCTCGCCTGAGCCTGGATGCCAGCCGAGCAGGCCGCGACAGCCGAGGACGGTCACCGCTGGAGGATCGGGGCTTGCGGCGTTTAAACACACGGGTAGCTGCGCGCGGCTCGTGCCGATTTTTATTTATTTTTTATTTTTTTTGCAGGCGCGGGCACGCGCAGCTACCTGTTTGTTTAAAGGCACTTTCAAATGTCCGTCGCGCATGCGCAGACCGCTTTTGGCGACGGACACTTGAAGGCTTACTCTTTTATAGTATAGATATCTTGCATATATGCCCTCTGGAGGGGACCTTCATTTTCGAACTTTTGAGCCCATTAACTTGCATTGCGTTCGAATCGTGTTCGCGTTCAAACTTTTTCCGATGTTCGAGTTTGAATACGAACCGATAACGGGGGTGTTCAGCCCATCACTATACACACACACACACACACACACACACACACACACGCACAGACCACACAGTCACACACACAACACACACACAGACACACACACAGACACACACACACACAGACACACAGACACACACACACACAGATACACACACACACACACAGACACACACACACACAGTCACACACGCATACACAGCATTTAGGAAGCCGCTAAAGCCAGGCTCACAAACTCCCCTATTCCCAGACTTTATAGGCGACATCACAAAATATTCCGACATTTACAGTTGTGTTCAAAATTATTCAACCCCCACTGAAATTGAGTGTTTTGGCCAGTTTGACATTGATTTTGATCATTAAGTCATCTTGCTTACAATTAAAACAAGAGGCACGTGTAGGTCAGACAAATATAACATAACATTTATAATGAAATAACCACAAATGTCTTTTCTGTGCTCACATCATTATCAGTTTTATTCAACCCCAAGAGACATTCAATCTTAGTACTTAATACAACATCCTTTTACAGTTATAACAGCTTTTAAACGTGAAGCATAGCTTGACACAAGTGTCTTGCAGCGATCTACGGGTATCTTCGCCCATTCGTCATGGGCAAAAGCCTCCAGTTCAGTCACATTCTTAGGCTTGCGTACTGCAACTGCTTTCTTTAAGTCCCACCAGAGGTTCTCAATCGGATTTAAGTCAGGTGACTGCGATGGCCACTCCAAAATGTTCCAGCCTTTAATCTGCAACCATGCTCTAGTGGACTTGGAGGTATGCTTGGGATCATTGTCCCTGTTGAAAGGTCCAACGTCTCCCAAGCCTCAGGTTTGTGACGGACTGCATCACATTGTCATCCAATATCTCCTGGTACTGTAGAGAATTCATGGTACCCTTGCACACGCTGAAGATTCCCTGTACCTGCAGAAAACAAAACAGCCCCAAAGCATGATTGACCCCCCGTCATGCTTCACAGTAGGCAAGGTGTTCTTTTCTTCATAGGCCTTGTTCTTCCTCCTCCAAACATAGCGTTGATCCATGGGCCCAAAAGTTCTAATTTTGTTCATCAGTCCACA